>CM018052.1:39580887-39881094 GCA_008638375.1 Nyssa sinensis
TTTTCCCCATCTCCAGCTCACCACTGTTATATTGCTCTCTCTTAGATTAGTTGTGTCTTCACTTGATTTTTAATTTGGTTGTGGTGATTTTCGTTCATCCTGATTTGTTGATTCCATTACGACTCTATTGGTTTAATCTGTTTTCTGATTCGTGGGAGTCAGTTTGGTTCATCTCTTTTCTTCAGCCTTTGTGCAGCTGTCAGCTATCTGGCATCAATTTACAATAGCGTTGGACTTTTGTCTACTTTCATCTATCAAACTGTAGTTGTGACGAACATGAGTTTGCTGTCATTGTTGAGAAAAATCGAATAAATTTGGATTAGTGTTGGAATATCCTAGATTTATTTAGTAAGTCAAATTAGAGTAAATATGTTTGACTTGGTTTATGTGATAACTATTTCCTTTTAGGTCTGGTATTATGTTCTATATAAACCTGTTAAGGTTATTGTTAATGTGATATAAAAGAACTTGATGTACTTCTCTTTCTGAATGTTTTACACATGTAATAGATGAATATGTCTTCAAGAACAATTTGTTGCTGTTTCTCCCTCATCAATTGTAATAGAAGGATTTTTGAAAGGGGTGAGTGAGAAAGGTGTGGAGGCTAGCACCGCTTTGTCTCTTTTGGTGTTTGTGGTGTGACAGGAATAGAAGGATTTTAGAAAGAGAGGAATTGCCTCTTTGTAGATTTAAAGATAGTTATTTGAAAATGCTTTACTTTTGGGTCCAAGAATCATACCTTGGTAATTATAGAGTTCTTGCGAAGCTCGAGACTTTGATTTTTGTGAATCCCCTCCTTTTTTGTAAATGGGTTCCCTTCCTCAGGCCGCTTTTTAATACATATCTACTTATCAAAAAAAATAAAAAACAGTCACTCTAAAATACCAGTTGTGAGATTGCAGCATTGGCTGCCCCTTCCTAGGCCAACATAACGATCGAAAGATTTTTTTATTGTAGTCTCTCCAGTACCAACCATTCTATTAAAAAAAATCAACATAACTGAGATGTCTTTTTATTTTTTCTTTTCCAAGTTCTTCTCTTTACTTTATTTTTTACCACAATTTCTTTAAATTATTTGGTGCCCATTTAACATATAAAAAATAGTGCCCATTTAAGTTACTAAAAAAATTATTTAGTGTTCATTTAAATTTTTCTTGAATGCTTAATGTTGCAATCATGAATCCTTCCTATAATTCAATATTTTCTGTTGATATATATATATGTGTGTGTGTGTGTGTGTTTGTGTGTGTATGTATATATATTTCTTTTGGGGGTTCGGTGTCTTGTTTGCAATCAGTTCACTTGAATTTTCATCCGGCATAACATTCTTGTTTCCTCTCTGTTTTTGGTTATCAATTTCAAGATTGCTTTATTAGGGCAGGCCAACATTGATTGGTTCTTATGCTGTAGATTTCCTTGGTTCTTGCATGAGAAAAGACTGTTTATATTCCTATTGTTGGCCAGTGTCAAATTTTTACTCTTTTTGGATGCCTTCTAAAGGACTACTTTAGTAATTTGGGTAACTGTTGAGTATTAGGAGGCACAGCGGACGACGACTTTCATGACTTTCTGGTGATCTAATTATTGGCACCTTACACAAATTTTGATTTTTTCATTGTTCATGTACTGCTGCTCTTAATATTTTGGATAATAAGAAGCTTCTCTTAATCTTGCATATTTCCCGCCACTCTAATAGATTTGATGGTGTCACTTGCATTTACCACTATGAGATGTCAACCTTTGCCTTCTGCCATTTCTGGACTACAGGGAGTGCAACCACTTTTGGATGGTGTGCTTAAATTTTTGCCGTGCCCAACTGAAGTTAACAACTATGCTCTTGACCAAACCAAGAATGAAGAGAAGGTATTTAGTTAAGTTATTTTTTTATTTATTCTTTTGTTATATATTTGTTTTGAAATCTGATTGAGGGAGTAACCTTTCCTCGGAATTAACTGCTGTTAGGTTATGTTATCTGGAACTCCAGTTGGACCTCTTGTTGCATTGGCTTTTAAATTGGAAGAAGGGCGTTTCGGTCAGTTGACATATTTAAGGTATGCCTCAGATTTGTTTCATTTTTCATTTGATGCCTGTGACTTCTCTTATGTCTGCATTCATGTACTGCCTTTGTTGGTACTAGCCTATGTATGAATGAAAGATTATGCTTACTGCAGTTATTTATTTTTTTTTTCATTTTTCAAATGAAGAATCTATGAAGGTGTCATTCGGAAGGGTGATTTTATTATTAACATAAATACAGGCAAGAAGATCAAGGTGAGTCAAATTTAAGCATGTACACATCTGTAATATTTCTTCATTATGGTCAAGTTATTCTCATTGTTGTGCCAATTTTCTCGTTGAGAGAAGAATTATGACATGCAAACCTAAGCACATATCTTCACTGCTGATTTTTGTATTTATGTTTTCCCTGCAATCATTTTACAATACTTCTTTGTAAAGGAGTTCAAATATATTTTGTGTACCCTTTCTAAGGTTATATTTGGAAAAAAAATTAAAAAAAAAAAACTATTTGTTGCCAACTTTGATGTATGGGATGGGCATGCATTGCGTCTTTTATGATAATTTTTGTATGTTTTGCAATATTGCAGAAGGATTTCTTGACATTTTTTCAGCTTTACTAAATTTAGGAAAGGGTAATTGTTGGTCTGATTGCTAAATGTGCCTCAAAGTGTTATTGTCCAATTTGATTCATGTCATTTGCATAGTGTGGACTGGTACCATGCTAGGACAATGATTGCGGGACTATGACATGCCCCACTTTGTTGAAAGGAAGAAATTCTTATTTATAGATATGTTGATGTCAATCTTTTCTTTTGTGCTATCTTATACACTTTTTTTTTTTGGACTCAATGACTTTGACCTGATTTGTGTTTCAAATTTACTTGCTAAAATTATATTATTTTTTTGTCTAGGTTCCTCGCCTAGTTCGGATGCATTCAGATGAGATGGAGGTTTGTATTTTTCTTGAACCTCCTCTTGTTAGCTTTTGCTAATGAATTTATCGAATGTCTCTCAATGCAAGGGCAAATCAAGTGAATCCTTCTTTAGTCAAACCTCTATAGATGTATTCCTTTAACAATGACTGAATTGCACATCTATATGGTATTTTTCCTTAAAAGTTCCCATCACCTTACCGCCAATTTGTTTACTGTTGTTTCTTTTCCTTCGTTTTTTGTTGTACAGGACATTCAAGAAGCGCATGCTGGACAAATAGTGGCTGTATTTGGCGTAGATTGTGCTTCAGGTACCCCTTCTCTCTCTCTCCTTTCATGCAAACAATCACTAGGACTTTTCAGAATTTGTTACATTCCTTAGTCCCGTGAAGAACAAGGCCACAATTTCCTTGCTCTTATGATTACATTTCATATATTCTGAAATTTTGGGAATCTGAAGATTCATAATTTCTTCCTGTATTGCTATTGTTCATGACAATGATTTCTTCTTTTGTTCCATATTTTCCTTATTAATATCTATTATTATTTTTATTTGTCATCAGGAGATACTTTTACTGATGGGTCAGTTAGATACACCATGACTTCTATGAATGTTCCCGAGCCAGTGATGTCGTTGGCTATTTCACCAGTTTCTAAAGATTCTGGAGGACAAGTGAGTAATCTCATTGAATATACACTTAATATTTGGATAAACTTAACTGATAGTCAACTTGTATTTTTTTTGACAGTTTTCAAAAGCTCTGAATCGCTTCCAGAGAGAGGATCCTACTTTCCGTGTTGGTTTGGATGTTGAGAGCGGCCAGGTGTGATTTGTAACATTCATTTCCCTCATTTATTGAAAGAGCTCTATCATTCCTTACCTGACACCAAATTGCTTTCCTGAGCAGACAATTATTTCTGGAATGGGAGAGCTGCATTTAGATATATATGTTGAACGCATTCGGAGGGAGTATAAGGTGTCCCAAGTCTTTCATTTTTTAATACACCTAAGGATTTCAATATTACTTCTCACTGAAAGTTGTCATTCTGTTATTTAAGTGCTTCCTATTTTCTTCTTTCATTCACCGTTATGAAGGTTGATGCGACTGTCGGAAAGCCTCGTGTTAACTTCAGAGAGACTGTTACTCAACGTGCTGATTTTGATTATTTACATAAGAAGCAAACTGGAGGGCAAGGTCAATATGGAAGGGTATGCGGGTAAGCATTAATGATAATCAGAATTTTTTTATGTTTTTATTGGTTTACTTAGGAGTGTTAATTCTGTATAGAATCGATATAATTTAGTTTGCCAATATTTGCTTGAAAATATTTTTTTTAGTAAACAAATTGTTTTGGGCGTATGTTTAACGTAATTTTGCTGAGAGACCAAATGTATTTAGATGAATTTTGGTTTGCCAAAATTTATTCCCTGGTTTAATCTGTATTTCTTGGTCAAGTTGGTTGTATATATAGTAGTTGGATATTGATACCTTGCTGGTGTACTGTCATCTTCTGCATAGAAATTTATCATTAACGGCCAACATGCTTTATGACCTGTCATATAGATCATGTGCTTTGGCCGACCAACTAGGCAACCAGGCTACCTCATTTGATAACTCGAAAAACCTTTTCTGGGCTTGCCTTATGCTTTTAACAGTTGCAAACTATCTATGGTATATTTGTATCATTAAGAAATTTGTACTAATATTATATATATATATCTTCATTGGCAGGTATGTTGAACCACTTCCACATGGGTCACCAACTAAGTTTGAATTTGAAAACATGATTGTAGGGCAAGCCATACCATCAAATTTTATCCCAGCAATTGAGAAGGGTTTTAAAGAAGCTGCCAATTCGTGAGTATTATGTTTTCTTTTCCTTTTCATATGGAAGTTTTGAATCAGGTTTAGTAGTATGAATTAATATTTAGTATGGTTTCATGGAGGGAATTATGTTACTATTATTATGGTAAGCTTTATTTTTATTTATTAGTAAAAAGCAGGTATGAAGCAGAATGCTAAAGTGTAGGTTATCCGACGATAACATCTTTAAGCTTTAAAACAGAGGATCCCTAACATGGCCGGGTGAGGCAGGGTGGGATGGGGGGAGACAACAGCAAACTTTATAATATCCTGTATATTTCTAAGATGCCATCTACTACACTGTGCTTAGGAAAGGTGGGGGGCAGCATTTTCTCCTTAGCTCTGCCAACCACACCCTTCTTTCAAAATTTATTTTGGAGCTTTCCACGGTTTAGGAGGGAAAGCCACTGATCTCTCACTTCCTAGGTCCTTCACTAAGCCATCTTTGACTTTTATTGTATGTCAGACGCCCACAAACAATCAAATTAGTGCATGATTGGATGGAGGCTTGGGTAACAAGTTTTGAACAACCGATTGGAAATGCTCCTCCCACAGGACCTTGAAAAGAATTGTATTCAGTGGAGACATTGCAGGCTTCTCTTGGGTGTTTGACAAAGTAAAGAAACCTACTTCCAAGTTCCAACAACACACCCACAAGGGTAGTCATCTCAATGAATCAGAGAAGGTTCCAATAAGAATAGATAGTTTATAATTACCAAAAGAGAAAAAAGGAAGAGAGCAGAATCATTCAAAAAACTCTCTGAACAGAATATAAATACATTGAAGTCCCCTCTCGTGCACCATGGAACATTCGATCTGTTGTTATTTGCTACTATTGTCATTGTTACTGCTTCTATTGTTAGTGTTGCTATTATTATTAATAGTTGTTGTTTACAATATGTACCTGTTTGTGTGTTCAGGGGTTCATTAATAGGTCATCCAGTCGAAAATATTCGTGTTATTTTGACAGATGGTGCATCCCATGCTGTGGATTCTAGTGAACTTGCATTCAAGTTGGCTGCAATATATGCTTTCAGACAGGTCCTGTTCGCATCCCTTGTCAAGGGATGAAAACTGATGTTATATAAATTGCTTATACGTTTTTAGTCTTTCAGCCTCCTTTCCTTAGCACCCCCGGCTCTTTTTTTTTTTTTGGGTGGCGGTGGTGGTTTGAATATTATGCTATTCCCCACTTTGTTATTGAATTTTCCTTCCAAGGATTTACATATTGCCACTCTATGGAACAGTGCTATGCAGCCGCAAAACCTGTGATTTTGGAACCTGTAATGCTGGTGGAATTGAAAGTACCAACAGAATTTCAGGGCACCGTCACTGGTGATATCAACAAGTGAATACCTTTGCTGCTTCTTTATAACAGATTGTCATTTGGGTTTTCTCACCAACTTTTGAACTGAAATTGAAAATGCATGTCTATCATATAACAGGAGAAAAGGAGTGATTGTCGGGAACGACCAGGATGGAGACGATTCTGTAATTACTGCCAATGTACGCATGACTGACTTGAATATTTCACAATTTCATGACTCTATCTTCATTCCAAGTTGATTTAATTTTTGAGCATTGACTGCAAATATCCATGATTCATTCGCTTGTTTTTCTTATGGATTTCTTACTTCGGAATTTCAGACTGGCATCAAAATAACTTTAAATTTGAGATGCCTTTTGATACATAGAAACAGTAAAATGCTGGTACCTGTGTGTTCAGTTAGAATTCTGAAATCAGGGCTGAGTTCAAAGTTGCTAGCCTCTTCTGTGACGTGGAAATTTTGTTTGTAAATAATTTCATGCGAGGAAATATATTAGGACTTGTAGATACCTGGTTATGGAAAGAAACATTGGATAAATTTAGTCTTGCATTTTATGTGAGAAAATTGTTACAAACTTGACCAATATGTCAAAAGGCCAAAGACTGATGAAACACATGAGATCAAGCCCCGTATCCCTTTAGGATTGTAACATACTATCAGACTTTCGAGCTGATGTCCACGGCAGCCCACCCTATCAACACCTTCCCTTTGGTGGGTTCACTCCCCCATCAATATTCTATGACTTAACACTATGCCCATAGATAATAACAAGGCATTTTAATCTTGCCTCTAGGTCGCTCCTTTCATGACTTAACCTGACATGGTGCTTGCTCTAATATCTAATGTTATGAACTTTACTAATACGCCAAAAGTCTCAATTTTATCCTCAAGCTGTCACAAGAGGTCAAGTAGTGTAAATCTCTGATCTCTAGAATTCACATTGAGCTGGAGCATGAATATCCAGACTCTACTCATTGGATTGAGAATGTTTTCTAGTTTTTTAATTCTTGCCCCACATTAATTCTATATTGCTTTCTTGTAAATCTTCATGAGTTTCTACTCCATCTTAAATGTTTGTTGTGTGTGTGATTCCATGAGACACCATCCGACCCTCATGATTTCTAGTAGACAAATGATGATCTTATTTGAAACAATGGACACATAACCCATGGCATCATGTGCTTCTGCCTTGATGTTTTTGTCTCTTCTTTTTATTTATATACAGCTATTTGATCATAAATATTTGTACCGCTAGAGATGCAGAGTTTCTGGGGTCAGCCTGGCAAGCTCGATATTTTTGCCAGCTAATTAACAGTAAAAGCTCCAGTGTCTGTGCATTAAAATTAGATTCTGGCTTTTCAGGTCCCTCTCAACAATATGTTTCGGGTACTCGACTGCACTTCGTTCAATGACACAGGTAAAGTAGATCATTATATAAATGCATAACGTCCCATTGCTCAACTTGCACTTTACGATATGGGGTTAATGTTTCATATTTGATTCTTAATTTGGTGCAGGGGAAAGGCGAGTTCACGATGGAATACAAAGAGCATTCACCGGTTTCTCAGGACGTGCAGATGCAATTAGTGAACACTTACAAGGCCAGCAAGTCAACTGAATAGTTGGGAGTTTTGTTTAAGGAACTATCCCTATATTCTTTGATAGAATCATACGTATCAATTTTTTTTCTTCTTCTTTAGATGAGTGTTATGTTGGTGAGACCAATAATTTAATTCTTAAATTGGTCGATAAATTTTGAAAAGCCCAAATAATGTAATTTACCATTTATTTCTGTTAAAAGTAATGCATGAAGCCAACTGTGTGCGCTTCCAAATGTATCACATATTTAATAGTCATATTTTTTGCTATATATAAATGGCCAAATTGTTCCCAACTTTTTCATTCTTCATGAAAAAAAAAGACCGTGTTTTTCATTAGTATAAACTTTGAACTGTTGTGTGTTCATTTGAGCTACATATAATATGTGGAGCTTAAATTTGTGACTGTTATGGTTTGGATGAACTGGGATCAAATCCCGTCATTCATTAATCAAGATAAACACACACACACACACACATATATATATATATTATTTTCTATTTTTAATTCCTTTACATGATCAAAGAATACGAGTAATCGTAATATTTAACTAATGACATTGCAGTAACATACTTTTTTTACCTTCATAACTCTCATGTAAAACTAATTGCGCTTCCATCTCTCACTTCCTTTCTTGTCTACGACATATTTTAATGAAAAATTTACTGAAGTTATAATAGTATTCTGTATCACTTTCAAATGAATTACACGGATGTTTTAAGCTCAATAATTCCTCCACTGACATATTATATATTTTTTATGTTGAATTACTATAGTAGAAACATACATAAATGCTGGTAGAAACAAAACCATCCATCACAGCGTACAAGCAAAGAAATGCCATGAACACAGAAAACAGCTGTTCTGCTCACTGTAAAAGACTCAAATCTATCAGCAGCTCTCTAGACAGAATTCTCTTCAGTAGCTACAACTAAAGAAGACCATCCAGTCCAAATCTTAGTAAAACTTCATAACTAGTGGGTTTTATTTATTCAACAGTTCTGTTGGATTACAGAGTTTATAACACCCAAAGAATCATATCTGAACAGTGAAAGCTCTTGGAGAAAAAAAATTCATAAATTATTTTGTAGACTGTATTAATTAAAAGATGAAAAATTCCTCAGTAATTTTCCAGAAATGAAAGGCTTCCAATTTTATAGTTTTCTTTGGGCAACCTTTTGCATCTTCCCAATCCTTGGCTTCCAAAAAACATAGAGACAGGGCAAACGACATTTTTCCCAACTACATAAAAGCTTCTCGCTGCTTTGTGGGTAGCTCCAGTTCGGGCTCTTGTTCACTTAAGGAGGAAAAGTACTGATCCACCATGTCTTTTGATACTTGTTCCAAGCTCGGTGGGTTCCACTGCATATTTTGAAAATTATAAACAATTACACTCTGCCGATATTGCAAATAACTATGCATTTGAAAAGAAAGCCTTGCCAAAATGAAATACAAAGTCTTGACAATTAACAAATAGTGCCCACCACCCCATGACACTTTGATCTCTACTGGATCACTTTTACCATAAAAATGGACGGCATCATTTAATTATTGAAAGTCACTTAGGCAATTGTTGATACCTTTGGTGCAAAGTCCTTGTCCACCACTCGTGCCCGAACGCCCTGATAAGGAAATACATGAACCAAAAAACTCAGTTTCAAAGATCAAGGGCCTGTCCTAATCACAAGAACATTTTAAGTGATTATACCTCACAAAAATCTTCAGAAATCTGTTTAGAGATTCCTTGCAAGGACATTCGATACTCACGGACCAGGCATTGATCAAGAGTCTGAAACCTTCCTTCTCGTATCTGAACCGGATATTAAAGGAAAAATCAGGTCATCATGCAAAGTGGGTTGTCGAACACGCCAAGTGATGACTAAAAGGCACTTACAGATCTCAAAGAAACCTTCAAGCTCAATGGCGAGGCATCTTTTAGTTTCTTCAGAGTTGAAATGCACCAGGCATCATGTGTTCTTGCTGCCTCACTTTCCTGAGCAAATTTATTATATGGAAAAATTCCTTCAAAATTTATTGCATGGTAAAATTTCAAATATCTTCCTTTTTGTTTCCTTTGGGTTTTATGATATATATGTGTGTGTTTGTGTGCGTGTGTGTCTGGAAAATGGAACTAAGAAGAAATTGTAAAAGTTAAGTTCTATTGAAACTGACAAGAAATTCCCCCCTCCCTCCCCACCAAAAAAAAAAATTGCTCACCAAAGCATCCATGATTTCTTCTACTGTGCCATGGCCAAAACATTTGTCAAGTGTTTCAATCCTAAGTAAATGAGAGAACAAAGGATTATCACCAAAGTCAAGAGTCATGAAAATTGTTAACAAAATTAACACAAGATGAACCTTTCAATTAGAAGGGAAAGAGAACAAGGGAGACAACTTAATTCATTATTGGTTGCATAATTTTTTTTGAGAACTAAAGGTCTTTTAGATGAAGGGGGCATCATAAGGCTCCAAGCATTGCAGATGAAATTTAAGGCCAAAATGAAAAATATTAAAGTTTCATAATTACAAATCAAAGAATGCATATATGTCATAAAAGGATTCAGAGATATTGAACCGCCAATAAGTGGTTCACAATATGAGATGTATAATAAATAAATAATGAAGTGGATTGAACCTAAGATTGAAACAACAATCAATAGATTCACAACATGAGATGTATTACAATGAATCGGTTTTGATCAAAGATTCTATAGGGGCTAGAGTGGCCCACTTACATATAAGAGTGGACCCCTTAGTTTTAAAAAGAATTGCAGATTAACAGAAGTTAAATGGAATCGGGAAGGTCAGCACAGTCAATAAGAAGTAGGTAACTATGAGATGAAGCCACTTCAAGGCATCCAGTTTTTTATATGTTGACTTGAGATTTGTACTATATTTATACGGAAAAATAACTAGCATAAGCACAAGTGAAGGAGAAAAAATTAAGTTTCCAATAGTTAATGCTTATGTCAGGGGTCAACTTCGAGTCGTTATCTTTATGCATTAACATGGATAAACTATACGAGGATAAACTAAAACATACCTCTAAAATCATTATGTACAGAACAAAGTATAGAGAGGGAGGGGGAAGATACCTGTGAAGTACACTTGTTCTATCGGGATAGACGAGGTCACCAAACTTTTCTAGAGAAGTTTCAACGACAGACAGATCATCAGTAACCAATTTTCCAAGTTGTTCTTCCAATTAATGGAAGCTTCTGTGGGAGAGGGGAAAACAACAAAGGCAATAATGCAATATAGCCCTATGAAACACATATGGAAACAATAAAGAAAAAGGTCCTAGAAAAGTAACTGCACTGAGTGAATAGTGTGTAGCGAGCCCACAGCCAATCAATTCTGCTCCTTTGAGTTTGTCTCCTGTAAGAGCCAAATACTCCCCTGCAAACAGCCATACGCATCAACCATAGGGACCTTACATCAATTTTATTAATTGACCAACCAGTTCACCTGGCTGGCTAATTCAGCAACCAAGTTAGCAATTTTCAATTACAAATTTTTTAACTAAACGAGAGTTAATGTACAGCAGCAGCCCAAAATGGCTCCAAGCCTTGAGTACCATATCATGGAAAACCATGTCTAACATCGGCCAGCTTGATAGGTTTACCACGCTTTCTAGAGCAAACTTCCACTAGTAGTAGAAAAGGAGTCACTGCAGGTCAATTAAAAAAGTGCCTAAGCAATAACAAGCACTCATTATTTAGTCATTTGCCATTTCAAACATTTATTTATTTATAGGTAAAAATCTACTGAAGAGAACCAGAGAGTGCACATCCCAAGTACACGTGAAATATATAATAGGGACCCCAAAAGCAAACGAACTTCAGTAAACTTGGAATAAAACTGTCTACAGATAGTTTTGTGGTGGATTTTGGTGGAAAGTTTGTAGGATATTATAAGGTTAAGGAAAGATTGTCGGGTTTAGGGCATTTAGGCTTCAACACAGGAATGGAATTGGCTAGATTTCAAAAGTAACATGTTGCAGGAAATTCAGAAAAAGTGGGGGGCTAGAAATGCAGGATAGCAAATATATTAATGTTTTAGGTGCTAAATTAATGGCTCGGTAGGGGAAATGATTAAGGTTGATTAGAACTTGATAGCACAAGGTGTTAGGGTCCTAGGGATAAAATAAGGTCTGTTCTGGGGCTGTGAATAGTAACCCGATGATAATAATTTTGAACAAAGAAAAGGATAATAAAGCTAAAAAGGTCATTACCCACTGTTTATCCTGCCAATGTGAGGCTCTGGGAGGATCTAATTTTTTGGCATTATTTTTGCACATTGTTCTGAGGTATATTCAAGGTTCAGTCTCGGGACTCTGGTCAACTGGATCGGAGAATTCTGATGCTGTCTCACGTAAAGTCCCCAGCAAGGAGGGAAGTGATCCAGCATCCATCAAGAATTCCAGGCTAGGAGCCTCAATTGATCCATATCACAAATTCTCCCCAAAAGAGTTGAGTCCGGCACAGTTCTAAGAAGACTCAGTCCCCTCGCCAAGGTCTCAGTCAGAATCGTCAGAAGCTTCAGCTAGCTCATGTGTTCTCAAGCTTTGAAAGCCTGAGTGTTTTACCACTGCAACAAGCAATGGCCCCTAGAAGAAGAAGAAGAGAAGAAAAAAATCTAGGAATCCCAACTAGAATTCCTTAGATATCATCCCATTAGGTAACGTTGTATCACATATCAAACATTCTTCAATTGTCTAAAAACTCAACTCTTCATTCAACTCTACGGAATATAAAGAATACACAAATACTTATAGCTGCTGGTTTTTCCTATTCTTGCTAGGACTTGACATAAAAAGAGGGAACAAAGAGTCTTTGACTTTTAGGACTATACCATGAAAATTAGGACTCCAAATAAAACTCAAATAACATAAATTGACTCAAAATAAGATCCATGGACCATTACAACAGCCCATCTCCAGTAAACCCACAAATTACCAAAATGCCCCCAAGTTATAAAACTTAATAAAAATATAAATAAAACTATCCAGTAAAATAAAAATTAACTAAGACTTAATTTAAACCAAAATTTAATTATGAAAGATCCAAAGCTGGCTCTGTGTGCAATTCCAGGATTGCCCTTTTTCTTGTTTGCTTGCTCTGCATAAATTTACTTCCTAGCATCCACTAAAAAGAGAATTAAGCATTTCTGTCAATTATTTATGAACCTTGAAACATATTGATGCAACATACCAACTTCACATATCACATGAACACACACTGCCAAAAGCAGTCCTGGATATGGGTGCGAGGGTGTCAAACAACAACAGCCTGTCGACATCCTCCTCAGACTATATGTGCTTGAAAACAACTTCAAGGACAATGACTTATTGGTATGTAGTTATTGTGAATAGAAAAAACCCTAAAAAAATATATATGATTCCAAAAAGCTATTTGCTTCGGGGGAAGATTAAAAATAGCCAACTCAGAAGTAATACATTTCCACCTTCAAATTCAATCTTTTAAAGAAAATAGGCAATTTGATAACAATTGTAGTGGCCATTAGAGGTCATCAGTTCTTGATATTGCTTCATAACACAGCCCGGAAGGAAAATTTAGATAAACTGAGATATTAGCAAAAGAGCAGAGACAATTTGTACTCATGAGAACAAGATTTTAACAAATTTCCCTTATCTTGCATTACTACAAGCAGAAAATCATAAAAATAATCTAAATAAAATTTTCATTCATCTCTCTCCAAATCAAACAACCATGAACAGTTTTTCTTATATAATTTCCAGGAATATGTAACAATTAAAAGAAATTGACCATGCATAGAAAACTAAAACACACTGCGTATATACATGAACTTACCCAAGTAACCAGGCAGATGTGAGAGGTAAAAGGATGCTCCAGCATCAGGATGGAAACCAATTAAAGTTTCAGGGGTAGCAAAAACCTGCAATGTTTAAGAACAAAATATAACCACACTGCCCTATGGATGGAGTATCTTCAAACAGAGAAAGCAAAATAGATGTGGAATTGAAATATCAGAACTATTGTTTCACGCAGAGTATCACCACAAAGTGGTAGAACCATAAACATTATCATTTCTTGGTTGAAGTCCACCTTCTGTACAGGAAGGCAAGAGCAATGATCCAGTTGTGTCTAAAATGAAATCAAGCATGCATAAGAAGTGATGGACAAACCATAAACCTACAGAATATAAAAGATGGAGATATTTTTTTCCTACCTAAATTTAAGCAAGCAAAAGTTCAGGAACCGTGTCTGTAGATGGCTGGAGGGGTCTCTTTTTCTCTTCTGTTTTTTCAAGGACCTAGGGTGTTCCTTAAGCAACTTTTGAATCTTGTGTATGTTTTTTTCTCACTATTCATTGGAAAATAAAACTAATATATATATATATATATATATATATATATATATATATAGTGCACATATTAAATGCATTCAAGGAAAATTTATCTACATAAGAAGAATCTTGTGTACACTAAAAACAGAAGCTTTAACACTAGAAAAAGGGTGTCGCTTCAAAATGCTTATGTTTCTATCATAAACATCATGCATCATCCATGATTTGTGGACGTGGACACGAGTATTTTCTCCTGACATGGAGACAAGTAATCAAATCCAGAACTCCACAAAATCTACACACGACACATTCACATATGCATGCCTGAGGCTTAAACCTCAGAGCCAAAAACTGTAGCTATCTCATTTGGATGACAAGTATGCCACATGGTGAGAAATGCATGGGTAAACCTCATGTTTAATCCAATTGTACCATATGCTTTGTTGCATGGCTTTAAAGTGTTGGATGACAGGGGCAGGTGGGAGGAGGTCTCTCATCTCTTGATTATGAGACAGCGCCGTTTTCTAAGATGTATTCTTCTCAGTTTTTAGGCGGTGTCAAGTTAACCTCAACAGGTGTGAGTTACTTTAGGTAGGAGAGGTTAGGGCAATGGAGGAGTTGGCATGGACCATGGAGTGCAAGGTAGGGGCCTTCCGTTCCAAATATCTGGGGTTGGCCTTAGGGGCATCAACTTCTTCTAAGGGTATTTGGGATCCAGTTACTGAGCGTTTCCAAAGGAGGCTTGCAAGATGGAAAAAACAATATCTTTCCAAGGGTGGGAGGATTATGCTAATTCGGAGTACATTAGCTAATCTTCCAACCTATTATATGTCTCTGACTTTCTAGTCCACATCCCAACATCATCAGTTGCAAAGAAATTGGAAAAAAATCTGAAGGGATTTCTTATGGGAAGGCACAAAAGAGATGAAGAAGATGCACTTAGTGAAATGAGAGAAAGTCAAGGCTCCAATCTCAATGGGGGGTTTAGGGATTAAATGCCTCCGGCTCTTTAACAAAGCCCTGTTGGGAAAATGGTTGTGGAGATACAGAACAAAAGATCAAACCTTATGGAGGATGCCAGTGGATACTAAGTACAAAAATGTGGAGGGGGAGGGTTCCTTAAGGAGGTGTTAGAAGCTGTGCAATGTAGTTTATGAAAGCACATTCAAGGGGAAGCTGCTGTTTTTCAGAATCACGTATGTTTTGAACAGTAGTGGACCTAGACCATGGAATTTAGAGGGGGGAGGAAATAAAAGTTAAAATTTAAGAGGCTTTCTTATAAAAATATATGAATTTTTTATTTTATTTTTATTTTTTTGGTAAAAAAAATTCTATTGAAAATAGGGGTAAGAAATCCAATTTTCAAAGCTGTTTTTTTTTTTTTTTGGGGGGGGGGGGGGGCTGTGAGTGGCTGTAGATCCACCATTGCTTTTGAAGTATAGGGGAGGGCTCTAGAGTGAGGTTTTGGTTGAACCCATGGTGTGGGGAGATGACTCTAATCCCTAGGTTATTCATTTTAGCAGCTAATAAAGAAGCATGGATGGCTGATTACTTAAAAAGGGAGGCTGGGGGTGATGGTATGGGAGCCACGTAATTTCTTTCACCGGGAAGTAAGGGAAGTTACTGACTTGCTGGAACACTTGCAATTTTTTGAAGCCATTGCTGGTAGAGGGGATGCCTTGGTATGGTTTGCTGATTCTGCAAAAATCTTCACTGTTAAATCTTTTTATAGAGTTCTGTTGGAAAGGAGAGAGTCTCAATATTCTTGCAGCAGATTTGTTTCTCTAGTGTGCTAACCAAGGCTGCATTTTTTGCTTGAGAAGCCACTTGGGGTGTGATTTTGACGATGGATAATCTCCAAAGGGGATTTATGATGGCGAATCAATGTTTCTTGTGCAAAAATGAGGGGGAGGCTGTGGATCATCTCTTAGTGCATTGTCCATTCTCAAGGGACAGTTATCATTTCCTATTGGATAATCTCCCAGATGTGTGTGTTACCTGCTTCTCTAAAGAGATTCTCCTATGTTGGAGGCGTTGCTGTATGAAGAGGAGTGTCCGCAATTTGTGGAGAATGACGCCGATATGCTTATTGTAGACCATACGACGTGAAAGAAATAGCCAGGTACTCGGGTTTTTGATGGGATAGAGAATCGAAGTCAAGGTTAATTTTTTGTGCTTGTTGCATTTTTGGGCCAAAGAAGCCTTCCTGTGTATGTAATCTCTATGGCCAGTTTTTTGGGAATCTAAGGCCTTAATTTGTAAGCCTTTCCCTTGTAAGTATGGGGTTCGCCCCCCTCGGGCATGTTTAATATATATACTCATACTTATAAAAAAATATATATTTTGTTAGAACTGCTGCATCAAATATGTAAGTCATACTAGAAACAACAAAGTATAAAAAATATATTGAAACTTGACTCGGGTTTGCTAAATAATCAACAACTTTCTCAAACAAAAGAGAAATGGAGGGGGGGAGGAATAGCAATCACAAGGGTGGATGGTACGTACAGTTTTATCAGTTGCGACCCTGAATGTCCCGGGTATTGAAACCCCAGCCCCACCGCCCATTGTAATCCCATTCAAAATAGCCACCTACATGGAGATCATAAATTCACTACAGTAATTATAATGATTATACAGTTAAATCAAACAGATAACAATGGAAATCCAATATAAATGATTTGTTTATTTATTCTACAAAAAGATGCACAACTAATAAACATCAGTTTGTACAGTCCCCCACCCCAAGCCCAAAAGAATAAGTGAATAACATTAATGGCTTTCAACAGTGTTAAATTACTTGTGTGGGAAAGCAAGAAGGATGGATCAGTTGATTATTAAAAATGATATATATTAAAGAACATGAAATTATATTTACAAATGAATAAAAGAGAATACAACTTTGCGGTGGTATTGGAAAGTGAAGTAGAAGTTTATATCACTGGACAGCGTAACAGAGTTGTTTTCAGTGTGTAAGGGATAAGAATTAAGGTCTAGGAATATGCATTCCTTGGAAGAATAACTATTCAAGTTCTATTCCTGCCTTATATATGAAATAGAGGAGATAAAATGACACGATCACACAGATGTACATTAATCTTATACAACAAGATTGAGAATAGGACTGCAAATGTGCCCAGCAAATATAAGCATACATTAATCTTTTTTCTGTCTTCAACTTCTCCAGTTGAATAGATGTTTCCAAATAATTTAAGACAATTTAGGTTTAGCTCTCTGTTGTCCAATTGAATACTAAATCTCTACTTGAAAACTCTGCACATAATATAAACATATATATATATATGTATGTATGTGTATGGATTTATATATGTACACACACATTTGTATATCTAGAGAGCATTTGAAATGAAATATTATTCCAGAAACATAACAAGAGGTACAAGATTGACTTTTGCCCTTGAAAAAGCCTAAGATCTGAATTGAGTGATAAACCATAACAGATGCAAAAAATGCTGACAGTTAGCATGAGTTTATCATTAGCTACACATGCAGGAGAGTTCCTCCCAATCTATGACACTATTTGTTTAGTTCATTGTGAATGAGTCATACAAATGCTGCTTTGATGGACACATCCTGCTCAGTGGGATGGGTAAACAAACACTATTCCCCATCAATAATCAATCAATCAGCGTTGCCTTAACCCAAGTATTTGAATCCAACCACATGATACTACATATATTCATGTTGGAACAACTGTTGAGAATTGAGATGAAAAGCCATATATCTTCGAGAACCATTGTTTAAGTACATTCAAAGAATTGGAAGCTTGAATTCCTCACGTCTAGCATGAATTGCTCTCCATGTCTGTACTGGGATAGCTTTGTTAATTGAAAAACATATGTTGAAGATTAGATTAGGAAGTTATCTTGGTCATGGGCAATTATCAAATTTGATTCACTTTATCCGGGAACATGCTATATAGTTCTCCACAAGGGAAAAATGGAATGGTTCCTTTCCCGTATTGTCTTTCATCCATAGGGATGAAATCTTTATTTCTTGGAGCTAGAACTCTCCCAATTCATTACTGGGATGTCATTTTTATACTTCCAACAATTTAATACAAGTGTTTGGGCAAAGCAGCTCTAATATCTTTTTAACAAGGGCGGGGTTTGGAACTTGTTGACTCTACACTTGCTAAATTTTATTTTATTTTTTGATATGTAAATCACACACACTTGGCCCTTTAAGGGGATATGAACCCTCAACCTCACATATGAAGAGGTAGAGGAGATACCAACTAAGCTAGAGCTTGTTGGTCTCTACACTTGCTACATTATTTACTAGGGAAGTAGGGATTATGGTGCTTTGTGCTGGATCTGAAATGACTCCTTCCTATTTGTATCCTAGAAACCCTCTATATAATCTAGACTAGACTTCTGGGCGTTTTTAGCCAACTCAATTCGGATATGTATGAAGTCCACTACTGATTTTTTAGCTAGAGGGGCATTGTTTCGTGGGAGGGAAAGCATGGAATGCTACTAACCCATGTACAGTGCCTGGCAGAGCTAAGGGGGCTTCAATCCTTACTCCTTATCCCCATCTTCGCCCAGGCTAACGGGGCCTTACTTATTCAGGGGGGAGAGTGGAGCCTCGAGAAGCACTGTTGAGGGCTTCAATATCTGCAAGAATGAGAGGCCACTCAGAAAGGGATATATGCTGCTCATTTAAACCCAGCAAGAAAAAAAGATGATATCAATTCTAGCATCTAATTTTGGTCTCTTTAACTTTCATTTCACTTCTAAGGAATTTAAAAAGATTATTGAACGGACAAAAAAAAAACCCTCTTCCCGGTGCACCTCCCTTCCCCCCAAAGTTAATTCTTCTTGCCATCGTCGGCAAACAATAAGTCCTTGCACTAAGTTAAAATCAACTTATGGTAGATTAGTCCTCTCCCTCACAGTGGATTGCTATTTTTACCATACCAAGCAGATATTTTAATTATTGTTATAGGTTTAGAGATTTTAGCAGAATCATAGAAGTGGATTCAAAAGAATTCTCTAAATTAAATTCTTTCAAACTTACGCTGCACAACATAAAGGCTCAGTTTGAAGATAGTCCACCTTATTATGAAATACTAAGTACAGCCTAACTCAAAACCTTTGCATCCTAACTATTTAAAAACAGCTAGAGAAATCCATTGGGTCATAAATTTTGTAAAATCAACACCATAAGCATAGGAATGAAAATTTTCGATAGTCTTATCTGTGAAGGTTCAACTAATGATTTTACATGTGTTACCTATCTATTGCCGACCCTCCTACTCTATTTTGGGGTTGGGACTGGATATGAAAAGGACAAACTTTTTTTTTTGGTAAGATGAAAAGGACAAAAGTTTTAAAATGACAAGCGGAGTTTATGTAACAATGACTCTGTTGTTGACATAATAACAAGGCATCCACATTCTTAGGATCCATCATAATCAACATAATGAATAGGATGACAAAGAACACCAAACTCAAAAGTCAACTGCTGCATATTTCAACCTTTAATGTTTTCTGAACAATGAATACTCACATGTGGCTTCAAATATGTACCTAGAAGGTATATAAAATTATATAGTGTTCTAAAAAACTCCTTACAGTCTTCTAAGTTCCCTGCATAGAGTGAACCAAAGATTATAAGATTACTTGTTACAAGTAAACAAAATCAAGATAACATTGTAAAGTGAAAATAAAGCATCTAATGATTAGGTTTGATGTAGCAGTGTGACATTATCTATGTATGAGAATACAAACACAAGTGCTGATGTATAACATGGAAGCAGTGCAACATACGTTGATAGGAAAAAGTCAAAGGAACTAATAGTGCAAAAAGAGAAGTAAGCGACATAAGCAGGGTTCTGTGTCACACATTTACACAAGCTTATAAAACTTTTGGGCCTCATTAGATCTTCATTACCAATAATTAACTACTGTTGACTATAGGTAATCTCTGGGTCATGCATAGGTGAATAGGCTACTTTGTGGGATGGGCTATTAAGCACGTAGGTCATATTATGCTAGGTGAATTGTTATGGGCATATAGTGTTTAACGAGACAATGTATATACATAGATACGCACTCATATGTGTACTGGATTATAAATTTGAGTCTCATTTAATCTTGATTACCAATAACTAAATTCAAGTAGCACTGCCAATCTCAAATTCTACGTAAGTTTGAGGCCAGCATAGGTATTTAGGCGATTTTCTGGGATGGACTATTAAGAACAAAGGTAATATTTAACTAGACGATCTGTTATGGGTATGTGATGTTCAACAAGCCAATTTATGGACATAGATCCACACTCATACTTATGTAATAGTTAAGATACTAAGGGGCTGCTTTAAGAACCCGAAAGCAGGTCAACTGAAGATGAGGCCAACTGATTTCATGTTGATTGTTATTTGGTAAAGTCTCTTATTTCTGAAATGGTTCAACTATGCACATGAAAACAAGCCCCTTTGTCAGACCAACTCTATGTGGGTTTTCCTATAAACCAGATAATAAAATGTGGAGGCGCCTGGTTCAATCCACTTCTTGAAATTCCTACAGCCCCTAAGTAGTTAAGTAACCCAAAGTTACCCAATCTTTCAACTGCCTAATTATTTTTCTCATAAACTATGTTATTATTCAACTTAACACTGCATAATACTCCAGATACACTTCTCTATTTCATCCATTCCACTCTAATTCTAGAACAAATGTCCTTCCAAATCTCCTCCTCCCCGTGATATATTGATACAGTGTATCAAAAATTGCTAATTCTGGCATCTGCTGCTCCTCAATTTTCATTGTTCACTTATTTGTACTCCTACTTTTTTTTAGAATTATAATCAATAGACTTATAAATAAATAAATAAAACAGAGTTATAATCAATATAGTATGCCCTATTCTAGTTACTCCTAAAAGCTTTAGATTCCACTTACCTTCATCTAGTTTCGCTACATAAAACTATATTATTGACAAACAACATAATCTCATAATATCAGAATCCCATTAACTGATTATATAAAGCTACTTTTCCGAACTATTAAACAACAGAAAGAAATTTAGTAAGAAACACAACTTAACTGTACAAAAATGGTATTGATGACTGAAGAAATTTGCTATGGGGTCCTAATAGCAAAAAAGTACCATCCCGCCATACCTTCATTTATCAAATGATATAGAGTAACAACATCACCACCAGCACAAAATGCCCGGCCACTGCCCTTCAGGAATTCAAAACTATATGTAAGTTGCTTCTTAGCATAAATAAACACAAATGTAAACCAAAAAATAAAACAACGAACAAGTATAAATGCAAGAAGACCCCAATAATCCATATCACCACGTTAAAAATTACCTTCAATGCCACAAAACCAATATCAGGGTCATCTTCCCAACATTTGTACAGCTTGTGTAACCTAGCCCCCTGAACACCACAAGTAATGAATGACCTCGTGACACATAATTTCCAATGCCCGTCAACCAAACGCCAGAGCAACAAAAAAAAAAAAAACGGACAATATAGTTCCGATTCAGCCAATCAAAGATTAAAAACGAGCTAAATACGCAGTTATTATTGATGGTATTAATCTAAAAAGCATACACTCATGCGATGCGTATCGGGAAAGAAACACACCATTGTTGTGCTGAGGGCATTGAGAACTGAGGGTCTATTAAGAATTGCAGTTCTGGAACTAGCTTTGCCTTCAACCAGTACCTGAAGTAGTATTGATTTTTGAAAGAAAAATATTTAAGAGAAAGAATTCAGCTTAGTTATGAAGGGCAAGAAAAAGCCATGTGGGAACTCACTACGCTGTCAACATCATCGCCGAGGGCATCGTTGGAATGAGAGCTAAGGCTACTGTAATGAAAGATTGAGCGATAACTACGAAAACAACGCCTGATTAGCGAGGCAGACTTGAAGTTTTGCATCTCTCTCTTCACTTTCTTCCCAAAATCTTTCTCAGGTCTTTCCCAACTCCCAATTGCAGGTAAGTTCTTCTCAAGTCTTTCTCAAGCTTTGCATCTCTGTTTCAATTCTAAATAATTTTGGGCAAATGTTGTTTATAAAAGATTTTATTTGGCGTGCCAATATAAATTTTTCATTTTCGTTTTCCAAGGAAACAAACACCTAGCATATTACACTCGGTCGTCGTAATTAACGTTACACAAACTAAACATCTCTCAGATATAAAACCAGAAAAAAAAAAAAAAAAAAAATTAACCAGGCTCAAATAAAAAAAATATTTATATTTTTTTAAATAAATATATAAGATTTTAATTCATTACATTTATTTTTATAAAGAACATGGCTTTTTTTTTATTTTTTAGGGAACCATTGTTTATATTTATCCATTTAATCTAAATTTTAAGGGACAAAATTGATTATTGAGATATTAATCAAGAGTTTAACTAGTAGACGAGTTAATTTAAAAGACAAGTCATAAATTTAAATTTTCAAGTTCAATCCAGTATACTTACACAGATGAAGTTTTCGAGTTACTTGTGTTTGGTTTAAATTTTTTAAATTGATTTGATTAATATATAAATAATTATTATATAACCAGTTAACATTTAAATAATTTGATAAAAATTCATTTTAGTAATTAAAACACGAAAGGAAAGTAATATCACCTTTTGAATATCAAATTTTTATTTATAAACATAAATTTGTTCAAAAAAAAAATAGAGTTGAATATGATTTAATTGATTTGATATAGAATCATTAATCAAATAATCATTTTCATTTAATTGACCAAACTAGATTTTTTAACCAAAAAAAATTGATTTAAATACTTTTGCTCTACACCCTTGTAATGAATTTTTATTTTTTCGATGGTAATAAATTTGAGTCAGTACTGAGAAACGAGATTATATTTAAGTAGTATAAGTATTTATTTTTTTATAAAATTAACTACGAATCTATGTTTTTCTGAACAACAGATATATAATGACAAATATTTTTTTTTAATTCATAGCTCTATACCAATATTATGATAATGTTATTATGATATAAAGTCATCAAGGCCTCTAGTGGATACTTTTCACTTTGAAATCACATGAATTTTGATTTTTCAAAATAAATATGGTAAAGGTTAAATTAGGTAGTAGTCTAAGTTATATTATTTGTTTATTTTTTAAAAAAATGAATACTTTTCACTTTGAAATCATATGAATTTTGATTTTTCAAAATAAACACGATAAAGGTTAAATTAGGTAGTAGTCTAGTTATATTATCTGTTTATATTTAAAAAAATGAATAAAATTCAAATCCACGGATAAAAAAAATAGAGTTAGTAGAAATTTAAAAACTACACTAAGGCCTTTTTTAAAAAAAAAATTAAATAATTTTAGTAAATTGCGTATTCATTAATTTACAAATCTTCCTCATTGTTAAAAATTGTTAGAAATTCTTAATTAGAAATATCCAACATATATGGATTGGGATAAAAGTGTTTGAAAAATATTGAAATCTCTATCAGATTCTAAGAATTCGTTTGAAAGAAGAAAATTGAAGAAAAGAAAAATTAGAATGAAAAAATAACCGAATCTCTCCTTTGGAAGAAATAAAATTTGAGAGAGTTTTAGTCAACTTCTTTAATTTTTTTAAAAATTGAGAGATTTGGAGAAAAAAAAAGTGTTAGTTAATAATTTTTTAAAATATTAAAAATATTTATAAATTAAAAATTAAAAATTCTAAAAATAAAGAACAAGAGAGTTTAGTTTTCGTCTCATTCTTATACTTTTTTTTTCTCTCTCTAATTATTTAAATAAATAATAATTATTTTATTTTATTTTCTCTCGTAAATTATTAAACAAGTTAAAAAAATACTTTTTTCTTTGTTTCTTTTAATTTTAAGTTTTTTTTTTTTTTAAGTAATGCTATCGTTATCATAAAATTTTACTAAGTTTTTTTATCTGTTGACGTAGCTGTTCCGTGTTAGTCAATTAAGTCTCTTGGTATATGCGGGTGCTAGCCAATTAAATCTTTTAGCGCTAATCAATTAAGTCTCTTGAACTCACCTGACTATGACTAACACCGAGATTAAATTCACTTGTACCAAAAAAATTAAATTTATAAATACTAAGAACAAATAAATTTTTTTAATAAAATATTAAGATAAAAATAGTATTCCTTTTAGTTTTTTCCTTTTCTTCTTTCTTCTTTACACTTCAAAACTTCCAAACAAATAGACAGTAAAACGTGATATGGAAATGCTTGCAAGCAATGCTTTTACTTTATTTTCTCTTTCCCACC
The DNA here is from genome assembly GCA_008638375.1 of Nyssa sinensis. Taxonomy (NCBI): domain Eukaryota; kingdom Viridiplantae; phylum Streptophyta; class Magnoliopsida; order Cornales; family Nyssaceae; genus Nyssa; species Nyssa sinensis. The sequence continues at coordinate 39,605,210 of CM018052.1, forward strand.
TTCTTTTTAACAACCAAACAGCGAATTAATTAATGATGATATAGCATGGGAACCCTGCCGGGACGAACTTCCATGGACTGGCCTTTCGCTTTTTCGTAACCGCAAAAGCTGCTATTTCATCACCCTTATCGCTATCCCCTCGTTTTTCGTTACGTATCGATCAACTACACACACAATATATATATATATATAATCTACGCTTTCATTTCTCCTCATCCTCTACTCTTTCTTTCTCAGCTTTGCAAATTGATTGCAATAATGGCTAAAAATCCACTCAGAGTTCTCGTCACCGGAGCCGCTGGTAATCCCTTTCTCTATACATATATGTGCGTGCGCTAAATACGCTTGCACACACGTGAATAATTGGTTCTTTTCTTCGGAAGGAAGATCTTCTATTCCTGTATTGCTTGTAGACTTTGTATTGGGAAATGATTGCCCTGTTGCGAAGGTTTATGATGCGCATGTATTTGGGTACACGCATGTGTATGTATATATATCAGATATAAACATGCATGATTAGTTCTGTGACGATCATTAGCAGAAACTGTTGGGGGTCTGTTTGTTAATTAATTTTGTTTATCTGAAATGGAGCATATTGAACTGGTTGAGAAAATTGTTGTTCTTTCGATTTGTCTATTTTTGTCTTGGAAGATCATTAGATATATTGGGAGCTACTTGAATGTAGAAAACGAACCGATCACAGTTCTTGTTACCTGGTGCTGCAGGCATGTGCATTTATTTATTATTTATTGCTGAATTTATTTATTGTTCATGAAGTTAATTTGTATTTTGTTAATTGTAGTTGTACTAATTGTGATATTCATCTGTGAAGTATGGTAGGCTGCTGAAAATAATAATAACAGATGACAATTTAACTCGCCCCACCCTGTCCCGCCTCTAATGGGATGGGTATGGTATGCTCATAAACGGGGTCGGGGTGAGGCCGTTAAACTTCAGTTGGGTTCGGGGCAGGTTTGGGGAATGGTCATCCCGCCCATTTATATATTAATTTTTTTTATTTATTCTCATATATATTATATTTACCAATAAATAACACTATATAAAATTAGTTTTAAGATTTTTCACGTCACACTCATATTATTTTTTCTTATATTATTTATTTTGATAATAAAAAATTAATTTATTTATCAAAATAAAAATTTTAACTTACTTAAAAAAGGGGTTTGGGGCGGGGCGGGGCGGGGCGGGGCGGCGCGGAGTAGAGTCGGAAAATATAAACGGGATCGGGGTCGAGATAAGCCTCTAAACGGGGTGGGACAAGGCTGGGCTGGGCGGGACGGGACGGGACGGGAATATAAACGGGGTCGGAGTTGGGGAAGGGTCACCCCGCCCCAAACCCGCCCCATTGCCATTCCTAATCAACAGTTCTTTATCTCAACTTGATGGGGTTGGCAGCACAAATTTTATTCTACCATCTTTGCCTGTTGCGGTTAAATTAAAAAATTTATAATCTTTTCTTGCATTAGATTTATGTATCTTCTTAAACAATTCATTTCATGGCATTTCTGTGATACATAAATAAATGTATTATAAAAATAAATAAGTAAAGGAATTTCATAGATTTTGTTACTTTTTTTTCTTCCCTTATCTGACCCAGATAAGAATAGCTTTAAATTGCTTAATTTTCAACCTAATTGTTGCAAACGGCCTTTCTTGTGGACTTCATAGTTATTTGGCCCAATTATCCAGACATTCATCCAATTTCTTTTATTTCTCTGAATATTTGGATTTTTGCTGCTAGAAGAATTTTGAAATGAAAGAATCCTGGAAATATTTAAAGTGACGAGTTTTCCATCTGAATTTTTCCAGAGTTTAATCAAGGAGTCCTTATTGGCGTATGTCTTTGGTCGACTGGTCTTTTTTTATGGAAAATTCCAAAAGTATATTTCATTTTGATTCTTGCTAGTGCTGTCAATGTTCTACTATGGACATAGTCTAACATAATTTTAGAACTATTATTGTTATTAACCTGAATTGGCCGAAATTCCAGTCAAAATGTTATCTCAAAAAGATGAAATTAGGTTGACAGTTGTTGGTGAGAATTATGTATCTGAAATTATGAGATTTGAAAGTAATGATTATAAGATAACCGTGACTTAAGAAATTCTGCAAATTATGCTGTGTCTTTTTACTGAACTTGGTGTTGGTGCATTTGTTTCATTTCAAAAATGTTTTAAGGCGATTCTTCTCATTAATTGATGTGAACCTGTTCCACAGGGCAAATAGGTTATGCTCTTGTTCCAATGATTGCTAGAGGGGCTATGTTAGGTCCAGATCAGCCTGTCATCTTACACTTGCTTGATATTGAACCTGCTGCTGAAGCCTTGAATGGGGTGAAAATGGAATTGATTGATGCCGCCTTTCCTCTTCTCAAAGGTACGAGTTTCAATAAAGTTAGCTTGACAAGATTCAATAGTTGCTGCTTTTGAAGTTTCGCTAATGTTACTCGATATGTATGGTTGAGCAGGTGTTGTTGCCTACTACAGATGTTGTTGAAGCTTGTGAAGACGTCAACATAGCAGTCATGGTTGGTGGATTCCCACGGAAAGAGGGAATGGAAAGGAAGGACGTGATGTCCAAAAATGTATCAATTTACAAGGCTCAAGCTTCAGCCTTCGAGCACCATGCTGCTCCAGATTGCAAGGTGAGACTGGCCTATACCTTGTGGGCTCTTATCTTGTACTACTGTGTAGTTTATAGTCATATGATCAGAAAGATGGTGCTGATGTTGCCATCCCAGATGTGCACACATGTCGCTCACATGTACATGCTAGAAAAGTAAACCAAAGATGTGAAAATGTTAAGTGAAATTAGAGATTGCAAAATGAATGAAGATAACTGCCACTATAAAACTGAAATAATTTTGAAAGTGGAATTATTTCCATTAAAAAGTGATCCATGTGATTGACATTTTGCGTTATGCTTATGATTATTTCAGTGGAAAACTTCTCCTGGAACATTGGATGGAGTTGTTTCCATCGTTTTTGTCTAGAGTAGCAATGCATATACATCACTATAATTTTTCAGTATGCAAACTTAAACCACGATAAGTTTTCCTGTAAGCTGGGAATTTTTTTTCTGGTATAATAAAACAGAAGGAAGATACACGAAAGTCTATCATTTGGGACAATATTAGAAGATCCATGATTGTTGTAACTCTGTGTTTCTTGTGGCAGCAGACTGAATAATTTTGCATCTGTGAAACCTTTTCCATTTTACCACAAATCTTCACCTTCTTCACGTAGCAGTTACAATATAGATATAAATTATATAGTTCCTCTTTTGTTGATGTATCTTTTGGTTATTATTAACACAGGTGCTAGTGGTTGCTAACCCAGCTAACACCAATGCACTCATCTTGAAAGAATTTGCCCCTTCTATCCCAGAGAAAAATATCTCGTGCCTTACGAGACTTGATCATAACAGAGCCCTTGGCCAAATCTCAGAGAGGCTGAATGTTCATGTTAATGATGCGAAGAATGTCATTATATGGGGCAATCACTCTTCAACTCAATATCCAGATGTCAATCATGCAACTGTAACTACCAGCAGCGGACCTAAATCTGTCAGAGAGCTTGTTGCCAATGATAACTGGTATCTCTTTCTCTAATGAATCTATTCTCTCATATATATTATAGTCCTCACCCTAAGTTCACCACTCTGAAGGAAAAGGGTGAAAGTTTTCCTAGATATTCAAAGGACCCTGGGAAAATAAACTCTCTTTGGGGTTATCAAAATCCCCATTGGGAGCAACTTATCTTGGAGTGTGAGGAAGGGAGAAAGTGAGAAACAATTTTACCTGACTAGGGTGTGTAAAAAATAACTAATTATTATGTAACTCCACCCCCTCCCTAGCCATTTTTTTAGAAAGGGGGGGGGGGGGGGGAATATAAAAAAAATTCCAAATTGTGAGTTCTAATTCCGTCTTAAAAGGGGGGCCTGAGTTGTTTTATTCTGCCTTGGCCTGGACCTCCAAAAGTGAGACAGATAACAAGGAATCTGTGAGTGCTGGATCCTGATTGAATCCGTTTGTTTTCTACTCTAAAATTCTTTGTCAACCATGCAACTTTAGATTTTCATCTTGCATAAAGAGGCATTCTTCATCAATCTGGGCATCCTTGATTTCCATCTCCTTATGCGTCCATTTGTTTTTAACTTGTATCATTAATGTTACTCCATTTCTGAATGTCGTCTCAGGTTAAATACTGAATTCATCACCACTGTGCAGCAGCGTGGTGCAGCCATCATCCAAGCTCGAAAGCTATCTAGTGCTTTATCTGCTGCAAGCTCTGCTTGTGATCATATACACGATTGGGTTCTTGGCACTCCCAAGGTTGAGTTTTTTTCATTGAAACTTGTCTTGCATAGTATAGTGTTTATTCTCCTTCCTATACCATTATTTGCATCCATTCTTCATTTTATTTTGCATATTTTATTCAGGGTACGTGGGTGTCCATGGGCGTGTATTCTGATGGGTCTTATGGGATCCAACCTGGCCTTGTTTACTCTTTCCCAGTCACTTGCGAGAAAGGAGAATGGTCGATTGTGCAGGGTAAGTTTTAGTTCTATACAAAACGCTGCAAACATCATCCATCTTGTGCTTTAATATTAAAAAAAAACACCGAGGATAAAATATTTTGCAGTAAACTCATGTTAATTTAAAACAAGTTTAACATGCATATGTTGCTTGTCGGTATTCTAAAGACCTCGCCAACAAATTTTTTCTGTCATTTAAACAAATCAAGCACCAAAAATGAGGCATTTTAAGCAACAACCGTGATATTATCAGCTGCTGCATCGGGAGGATTTGGGCATTGTAGCACTCAAAACATTTTTGAATCCTACAGGCCTACATGGGTTAAAAACCACAATCCCGCAGTTAATGAAGGGTTGTTCACTGAGTGTGCTAGCAAAATCAAAATGTCTATTATACATAGCAATTGTTATTACTCTTTGAAATGTCTATTATGCAATAGTATGCTGACTAGATGGAATGGAACTTGTCATGATGGCAGGCCTAAAGATCGATGAGATTTCCAGGGCAAAAATGGATGCCACTGCAAAAGAGCTCATTGAAGAGAAATCATTGGCCTATTCATGCCTCAATTAACTAGGTGCTTATATTTTTTCAGGGAGAAAAATAAAAGTTGGGTTTCAATGTATCCATAAACATGCAGTGGTGGACACTTTGGTTGCCATTTAAATTTATATATGAATAAGCCTCCCTCCCACTGTTGCAGTGCTCTATTTGAATTTCTAATCAGCATACATCTGTGTGTGTGAATATTTTATTGCCCTGTCATGGTTGATATATGATGGGGATGGGGTTCTTGGGCCGTTTATATTAAATGCAATAGCCGTACATTTTGAAAGCATGTTTCTTGGTAATGGCTTTTTTGATTGGCAAGGATATTGAGCAGGTTTGTTGAACCGCTGGGCAACTATCTGTCATGGTTTACATGTTTTGTAGATTTATGAGAAATATTTTCTCCCAATTCATATTCATCTTGATTGCTGAGGAAGCTCGAATCTTATCTATTCTAAGTTACCTTGATTTTCATCAGAATATTAACTTGATTAAGGTTCTGCTTCCAGAATTGCTCAACTCCAACTTTGTGTCTGTTGGAGGTGACACTAATGCGTGCTACTTCTTGAATTTTGGAGTGGTACCGAATTTTGTGGTGGTAAAGGGATCAAATGAAATTAAATAATGGTAAAGTATGAAAAGTTTTAGTGGGTGGGGGGGATATATATATATATATATATATATATAAAATTAAAGAGTATATTTGCAAATTTTGAAAAAATCTTAAATAAATTTTTTTTGATGGGAGCAATGTTGTCATGTAACCCTGTTTCTGATTCCGTACATCATTGGTTGAAAATTTATTTGTCCGAAATTTCTTTATTCAATTTAAACAAAATAAAATTTTAAGATCATACCCAAAATTAAAAAAAAGAAGGAAATAAGATAAAAATAAAGAAAAAATACACAACCAACAAACATTCCTAACAAACAAGATAAAAAATTCTCTTTTCAAAAAACAATCTCCCTAATAGCCTCTCGCACACTAGAAAAAATGTTGTCAAAAACAAGTTCTATGATTTATTTAGGTTTCAGCAGCCTTGTTTTAGCTTGCATGACTCATGGATGTGATATATAATTTTTGGACAAAGAAGTACTAGAAAAAAGGGACAAAATTCATGGTGCGATTTGCAAAATAAAAGTCACATCAAACAAAAATAATTTAAAAGAGTAAATTTGGATTGATACTTTATTGCTGTTGGTTCAGCTCAGCTTTGAAGGCAGCAAAGCATGTATTGTAGTGGTCAATATATTTTTACTGAAAAAAAAGGTATTTGAATAATGTGATTAATGTAAGAATTATTAATTAATAAAATAATTTCTAAAAAATAGTTAATATAATAATAATAATAATAATTATCTTTTATTGATACTGAGCCATAAAATACTGCTCATTATAATCTATCTTTTATAGCTAATGATGTGATATTTCACTTTTTGGTTCACAAAAAACTTTATAGTTAAAGATGTGATCTTGTGAATGATTGAAGAATGTTAGCATCAGTTGTAAGTGATCGTCACTTACAATTTGATTAACGTTCGTGTGATCGCATGTGATATGTATAAGCTAATCAAATTGTGAGTTTTTACACTCGATACTGATGCTAGCATTTCTCATCGATACTTTATTTTGTTCAGAGAAAAAATTTATTATATAGTTCGGACCAATGATCCTTACTAATTACAAATTATCATGTATGCAATATGTTAAGTTTGTAAATGACAATATAATAATTTTTGTTAATATAATAATTTATGATTAATTCAAATAATTGATTTCGAACCATATAATAAGTTCTCAGTTGTCTAGAAGAGAGAGGAATTGATATAATTTTAAAAGTTCTTATTTTTTGGTTAAAATATTTTGTTTTAAATATTAGATATTGAGAAATTTTTCAATAATTAGTTTAAAAAAATATAAAGCTAAAATAAATGAGTAAGCCCGTCCCATTGGCCTAGAATTGAGAAATGTAAGAAAAGCTAAGCCCACTGGACCAATTAGCGGTTGGTAATGCCAATTTTACCATTCAGTAGAAAAAAATAATTTTAGTAATGTAAGTGCATATTCTTTGGATAATTAACGTGAATTTGAATTTTTTTTATTATTATATTAAAAAAATTAAAATTTCATAAATATTTAAGTTAAAAAAAATAAAAATTAAAATTTAACTAATTATATTTTATATCATAATATCATATATGATTAATTAATGAGAAAGTCAATTTGTCCCGCATGTGTACTCAACACAGGTGGACCCTCAATTTAAAAATGAAAGAAATGTACATTTATTTCTAGAGGTGTTAGTTTTTAACACAATACGATAATACGACACGAAATTAACGAATTTGAGTTTAGTATAAATGAGTTTGGGTCATAAACGGGTTGACACGTATAACATGATTAATAAATATGTCATGTTTGAGTTTTACTTGTGTTAACTAGTTTAACACGACTTAACACGTTTTAATTATAAAATATATTATGAGTTAAAGGTAATTCGTCTCATATCAAATATTTATTAAGGTTTTAAAATTTTTTATTTATAAAATAAGTTTGTACTTTGATTTGGCTCATATCCAAAATTACTAAATTTAAAAATTATTTATACATATTAAAAAATAGGTAAATTTTTTTATTAAAAAAATAAAAAAATTAAAATAAATCGGTTAAGTGTGTTGAGACGTGTAACCTATTTAATAAATGGGTTGAGTTTAAATTTTAAAACTTGACACAATTAATTAATAATATTAAATTAAAGTTCATGCATATTTTAACTACACATATCTTAACGCGAATTGAATAAAATACGATAACATAAATTGACACCCTTCCTTATTTATGTCAAGAGCAATGTTACGGATTTGGGATTAAAGTGAAATAAAAATGGTGACATATATCTGTCATTTCTATTTGTCTCACAACTATCACATGCGGGGTCCACCGGGTCAACAAATGGTCCATTTCATTTTAAAATGGTGAGAATCGAAAGTATGTATATCGTTCTCTGCCATAGTCAGTTCACGGGTAGCCATGGCTAAAGATCCTGTGAGGGTTCTCGTCACCGGCGCCGCTGGTAATCTCTCTCTTTATATATATATATATATACACACACACACACACGTATCGCATGCTTGAATGTGTGTGTATATTATTAGTTTTTCTTTTTCACCGAATTTGAGATTTTGCATTGCCGCATTCCTATCCTATTGCGGGAATTAAATGCCTTGACGTGAAGATGTCTTTCGTTGTTTCGTTGCCGTTATCAGTTGTCACTTTCTTTTTCGCGTTTCAGAATTATATATATATATATATATATATGTTGATATAGACACACGCATCTCTGTGTCCGTAAACTCTGTTCATGTAGTTTTGGCTACCTCATAAGCAGCAGGTGGATTAGTCTTGGTAAAAGCTGGGATACCACTTCTTTTGATTAAAAAAAAAATGCTGGGAAGAAACCTGTGAGAGTACTGATCATTGGTGCTGCTGACATGTTCTTTCAATATTTTCACGAGCATTTCCTTTTGAATATAAATTTGTTATCTATTCAATCAAGGTTCTTCCCTACTAGCGTCTGTGTTTGTGATAAAGATAAATTTTTTATCTATTCAATCAACTGTTCTTCTCTACTAGCTTCTGTGTTTGTTCACTTTATCACATTGGATACAAATAATGAATAGCAGGGAAATTTGTTAATTTTGGTCCAAATTTATATTGCTCTATAAGTTTCCAATTTAATCGAATTTTGTTGAATAACATTTTTTGTTAGACGCGGGTTTGTCCTTTTAGGCCTTAAAAACCAAAAGTCAGCTCTCAAGTAAAGGCATTCTGCGCCAACTTATATTCTTTATAAGTCCATCCTGGACATCATCCGAAACCGATGTGGGATGCCTGGCATTTTTTTTTTATTGATCCGATTATACTGGATTTTTATTTGAAGTTCCCAATCTTTTTCATTCTGAAATTTAGATGAATGTTATAATAAAAAGAGACAAAAATATCAAGTGTATTGAAATTTATGCCCAATTGGATGCTGATACTTCGTCATTACTCATCAGTATCTGCACTCAGAAGACTAGTTGCAGTTTTAGAGCAACTCTAAACCATGAACCCACTCTAGAATTCCTAGCTTTGAACAGTATTTATCTCAAAAAGATTAACTTCTTACTTTCTTGGGTGGAAAATTATTGCTCAAAATCACAAAAAACGAAAGAAAGGGTTGTATATATGCATATTGATGCTGCAATTCAAACACACATATCTAAATTATAAAATAGTAAATATCAGAGTATGCTTTTCTTTTGACTTGTTACTAGTACATTCTTTGTAGTCCAAATTTTTTAATTAGGCGAACCTTCCAATGAATAGATTGTTCACTTTTTCCACAGGGCAAATAGGCTACGCCCTCGTTCCAATGATTGCTAGAGGGATCATGCTAGGCCCAGATCAGCCTGTAATTCTGCACATGCTTGATATTGACCCTGCTGCTGAGGCATTGAAAGGGGTGAAAATGGAATTAACTGATGCTGCTTTTCCACTTCTCAAAGGTTTGCTCCTTAATTTGAATGTTACCTAGATGCAAATTTTTTAACTAATTATCATGCCTCTGAAGTTCTGTTAGATATGTTGGATACATGACTCAACAGGTGTTGTTGCGACCACAGATGTTGTTGAAGCTTGTAAAGGTGTCAACATTGCAGTTATGGTTGGTGGATTCCCCTGTAAGGAAGGGATGCAAAGGAAGGATGTGATGCCCAGAAATGTTTCAATTTACAAAGCTCATGCTTCGGCCCTAGAGCAACACGCTGCTCCAAATTGCAAGGTGAGATTGACCAATTAAAAGGTTCTACGAATTTCCTGTACACAATTCATTTTTCTTCAGTTCTTCTGGAGTGGTCATGAATATTATTTGATTTTGTATAGGTCTTAAATCATGAAATGCTTTAGTTTTTGAGAATTATGAACAATTCAAAGCTAGTCACATCTCCAAACTAAAGTCACCAACATTACTTTTAACAGCAGTGTTTTTGTTTAGGTAAATTCAAGTGTTGTGCCATCAGGCATGTGTTACATGTTTCATATATTACTTGTATCGTTTTAATCCCCATCCTATCATTTTTGTTATAGAATTTTGTTAATCTTGGTTATTCTATTAAGCATGCTTTTGACAGGCTTCCTAATCGTTCCCTTGATATGTTTTCAGCATTTTTTTTGTAGTAAGAATTTGATTTGTTTCTACAGAGGTCATTTCTGAAACAGGAATGGATTTCCATTGTTACCTCACTAACCAAGCTTATATTAGGCCCATGCGATTGACATCTTAATTTCCTTTGTTATTGGAATAGTACTCCAAATATTTTATGTTTTCGCTACAAAGATTTTCTTTTTCTGACCAGAGTGGCTTATGCATTTCATTAATTTTTCCTTTTTAGAATATTTCAGAATATGCGTTCTTCTTTGAAGCTTGGAAAGTATTTCCGTGTGAGATGACTGCATCCTTACCTTCTATACTTCTAGGATAATTTTTCCTTTCTTTTTTTTCTGGGGGATTTTGTGTTTCAAAATTTGATAATATCACTATCAGATAATTAACCTCATAATCTCTCAATTCTTTTTTTTGTTATGTTCAATATTTATACCTATAATTCAGAGATCATATGGTTTACCTCAAGTTGGTTCATATACTGTTTACCTGATATAGGTGCTAGTGGTTGCCAACCCAGCAAACACCAATGCAATCATCTTGAAAGAATTTGCTCCTTCAATCTCAGAGAAAAACATCACATGCCTTACACGACTTGATCATAATAGAGCTCTGAGCCAAATCTCAGAGCGGCTGAATGTTCACATTAGTGCTGTGAAGAATGTCATTGTATGGGGAAATCACTCTTCAACTCAGTACCCTGATGCGAAACATGCGACTGTCACCACCAACAGTGGAGAAAAGTCTGTCAGAGAACTAGTTGCTGATGATCATTGGTAGAGCTCTAGGGTTCTAACTTGTCAGTTTATATTGGTATAACTAATACAAATTAAAATTTCATATGCATTTCCAGATGCAGACGCTTTGGAATACATCATCATTTTGCCATTAATTAGTACAGGCTTTTTCCGTAGCTATTTCTGCTCATTGTAATAGTGGAAATTGGTTCTAAATTTCTAATTACAGTATCAAACAAGAACTTGTTCAAATATGAAGTAATTTAATTTTCTATACTTTTTCATCTTCCTACAGAAATTACATGCTCACAGACACACAGGGATTGTTAATTAATGGAAACATGATGTCGAGTATTTTCCATGTAAATGTCCGATTGTTGCTTGTGAAAATTTGGTTTGTATAGCATTACTCGAAAAAGAGATTGAAGATCGGGGCAGATCATTAATATTTTTGTGGAGTCTTTCTTTAACTTGTTTCTCTAATGTGTCCTGGTGTTTAATATTTATCATAGGTTACACACCGAGTTCGTTGCCATTGTACAACAGCGAGGTGATGACATTATCAAAGCTCGGAAGCTATCCAGTGCACTATCTGCTGCAAGTGCTGCATGTGATCATATACGCAATTGGGTTCTTGGAACTCCCAAGGTTGAGATCCTATAGCACTTGATATTCCAGAACTCGTTATATTTGTATTTGGTCCCATTGTTGATGTTCATTTATTCTCCCCTCGCATTACTGTCATTTAGGGAACATGGGTTTCCATGGGGGTGCACTCTGATGGCTCCTATGGCGTTCAACCTGGGCTTATCTACTCTTTTCCTGTTACTTGCCAAAAAGGAGAATGGTCAATTGTTCAGGGTAAGTTTCTTTCCCATATGGAATTTTGCATATAATGGTCTATGTTATAATCAAGCAAATGTACTTGGGGCTGTAAATAAGTCGAGCTGAGCCAAGCCGAGCAGTAGATTGTTCAAGCTTCGCTCGCTAAAATAAACGCACTTCAAATTGTGTTTAAGCTGATCTCGAACAAACCTTTAATTGAGTCGATCGCGATCTGAGTTCGAGTAGCTTGTTTTTTTTATATAGTATTAGATTATTTTTGGCTTAATGAATTGAGTTTGAGCTGAGTTCAAAAACTAACGAGCCTCAAAATATGTTCAAGCATGACTTGTTTATCTTGCGAGTCAATTTCGAACAAGCCTCTAACCGAGTCATCACGAGCCAAGCTTGGCTCATATTACAACCCTAAATGTTCTATGAAAGTCAAGTTTACTGCTTACCAAAAAAAAAGAGGGCTGCTTTGGTAAGTCGCAAAAGTCTGATCTCCGCGACCTCATTGGTCCTTACAATACATGCGCGGGTGCGTGTGTTACACACACTAATGAGGTTGCGAAGATCTAACTTCCGCCACTCACCTTAGCAAAATTCAAAAAAGAAAGTCAAGTTTACTTTGATTTTTTGAGGAATGTAAAATAACTTTGAATTTGGGCTGCTTTCAAAAGCAAGAGTTAGTTTGGACCCAACAGGCTTATATTGACCAACTTTGGATTATTGTGGTTTGGAAACCAGAATCTGTAATTGCAATAGGGCCTTTGACTGAGTGAAGCAAGCAAAACCAAGGATGAATCCCTTATGCGTATTAGATATTTCAAGGGTATGACTGCAAATGGGTCCATGTCTTGTGTGATATATATATATATATATATGTATGCATGTATGTATGTATGTATGTATGCATGCTGATTATTTGGAATGAAACTCATTTATCAAAATGGCAGGGCTCAAGATTGATGAGTACTCAAGGGCGAAGATGGATGCCACAGCTGAAGAGCTCATCGAGGAGAAATCTTTGGCATATTCATGTCTCAACGAATGATGGGCTTATGTTCCTGGAAGAAAAATGAATTAAATTAAATAAAATCCAAAATGCAAAATATTGTAACCTGAGTTGCCATTTTAATTTGGATATATGATTCAAAGGACACCCTTTTAATGTTGGGGTATTGATTAAAGTTTCCAACCAACATGGTTCTTTTATGTTTCTTTCATTTTTCTTCTTTTTGTTGCTATTTGAATACATTGTCTTATTGTACAATGTAGTTATTAGAAACTTGTTTGAAATGAAAGGGGGCTCTCACTGCGGCTCTCACTGGAGGATATTAAGGGGCTTGGGGCGGACTCTCAAAATTTTAGAAATTTGATATTTTCTCTTATTTTTATATTTTTTTGAAAAAATACTAAAAAGTATCTACAATAAATTTTTTAATTCAAAAAATTCATGATACATTTTTTCTATCTAAAAAAAAAATTTAATACAAAAAAAATTCAACTGTTAACTTTTATTTTAACACCGATAAAAAAATATTACTAATTATACCAAAATAACTATCAAAATATATTTTATGAAGTGAAAATTTATTTTTTAGGCTTTCTAATTTAAAAAAAGATATATATATATATTTTGGATTGAATAATTTATATTATCAACTATTTAGTATTTTTTAAAATATATTTTTAAGGTTATTTTAGTCTAATCAATAATATTTTTTAACAGGTGTTAAGATAAAAGTTAATAATTAGATTTTTTTGTATTAAAAGTTTTTTTTTTTTTGGTTTTTTAGATAAAAATAATATATTATGGACTTTTTAGATTGCAAAATTTATTTTAGGGTCTTTTAATATTTTCTCTTAATTCTTTTTTTGGAAATTAGGAATTGTCCTCTAAATTCTTTTCATTTTTTCTTTACCAGAGACCCTTTAAATTTCAATTTTTTTTTTGCCGTCGACGTTTTTATTTTCACGATAGGTAAAATTCACATACACATAACTTTTCTCCTATGTTAATAGCATAGATCTGCCATAAGTGAAACCACCTGTTTCTCTTTTAAGTTAAATATTGGAAAATAAAGATTTAGAGTTTGTAATGAATATGATGTTAAAAGTTGGTACCAGGGGTATTTCTAATTGAGAAAATTCTCCTTTCTTTTTTATGATATAGGTGTTCAGAGTTTCGTTCGACTAATTGCATAAATATAAAATCCTTCTGCTTTGAACATATTAACTAATTACTGGGCCACAAGAATCTTGAAATATTCCTCAAGAGAAGTTTAAACTTGAAACTATTTGGTGTTTACCGTGCACTTGTCCCACAGGTCAAGGGGAGAAAATTCCTCTTTTGTTCAGTTTAACAAACAACTGTATCATCTGAATGAGTAATTGATACATCCATCCACCCTCTTGTCAGATATCCCCGCCCATATGCACATACAATTTCAGTACCATTTGATAATTTTACTTGCTTGTTAGATTTTAATAATCTCAATTATCAAATGATGTGTTATATGTATATATACAATACATTATCAGACACGTGGCTCTTCAATTTTCATATGATGCTTATGAGGTGCGTGTGGGAAAATTGAAATTGAAAAAAAAATTAGAAAAAAGAAATTTGAGAAGAAAGAGTTTGAAAGGAAATGAAAATTAAAATAAAAAAGATGTTTGGCAGAAAAAAAAAATTAGAAGGGAAAAGAAACAAAAGAAACTATAAACATAAAGTGGGATTTTTTTTTGGAAAAAACACTAAATTAGACTTTAAGTGATGAATAAAAATGAGAATTTTATAATTTTATTTGAAATAGTTTAAATAGACGATTGAATTATAAATAAGTCAAGTTGAGTAGTAAATTAATTAAATTTGATTTATTAAAATAAATAAAATTTTAATTTAATTTTAATTTTACAATTGGTGATAAATAAATTTCTAATTAAATTAATCGTGAGTGAAATTAGAGTTATTTAATAAATTATTTATTAATTTACAAAAATTAACGAGTAGGAGTTAATAATGAAATGAACCAGAATGCAAATAACTTCATTTGTATTTATTTATTTCATTTTAGTCTTACCGTTTAGATCTTAAAAATAAAAACATTGGTTGTTAAACCACTGAAGAACTCTTTCCCTCGCAAAAAGGGCGTCTTTTTTGCAGAAATGTTTGGACAATGGTTCAACCATTGCCCTAATTTAATCGTTTAATATTCATTTTGAACGCTCAATCTATTTCGCCGACACCAGTGACCGGCAACCGCACAGCCGCCCAGGTTAGTTACTCTTGCTTCTGTTCTTTCTCATTCTCTTTCTGGATCTTTGCTTTATCCTTTCATAAATTTAAAATTTCAACTTCACATTAACCATTTTTTGCTAATACTACTCTAGTTGAGGTTTTAGTCAACAGTTTTCTTATTTCCAACTTCAACCTTATGATTTTCAATTTCACGGCTATATAATATATAACATATTATATATATGTGTGTATAATTATATATACATAACTTTCAACGTAGGAAGACAAAATGATGGCAACTCAACAGCCATTTCTTCTGGTCGATTTAGTCATGTAACAACTTTGAAGCTTTGATTGCCTTTACGATGGGATTGAAGCCGTTGCGGGACTACCAGTCGTCGCTGGTGAGTGAAAATTTAGTTCCGTACGTCTTTTAATATTCTAGGAAGGTGATAATAAATTTTGGAATCCTTGATCTCTAGGCCACTTTTGGTATGCTGGAATGGAATGGTCATAGGACTACTCATTTAGGCCAAACGAATGCTGGAATGCCCTTCCATGGACTAGGCATTCCCTATCATACTTGGAATGCCCACATTTGCAATTATACTATGTTCTGCTTCTCAGTTGTCTTTGATTTCCTTGTCTCTCCATGTGCAAGTCCGAGGTCGCATGTAAGGTGAGGTTGAGAGTCAGGTATACATTGTTCACTCATTTTCTAACAACTTAAAACTTTTGGAGTAATTGATGGTTTAACATTACGAACAATTTTTAGTTATTTATTTATGGTTTTATTAAAATATGCCAAGTATACGAGTTTTGTAAGCCTATTCCCTTTTTTGTATACGGGGTTGCCCCCCTCAGTTTCCATTAATGTAAATACCTTTACCAATAAAAAAATGCTAGGTATCAAACTTATTAAAAGAAATGTGCAAAAACTAAGGGTTCATTTACATGAACATGGATTTATACAAATTTTAAAATGATTTGTCCTTATTATACCTCACTTATTTGTTAACTATGGTTCAAGAATTCAAAATGATTTATGTGTTTTTACGAAGCACCATTCACTCTAATTCTATATTGAAAATGCTAAATCTCAATGTTCATTCAAGACAAGTGTTTGGTTTTTGAAAAGTAGTAGACACATACTTGAATTTAATAAATTTATTAACAAATCATGGATACATCAACGAATTATTGGACGTGTATTTAGGAGTACCTAAGAAGTGTTGATCTCTAATACGGATAAGGCTTGTCCATGTAAGTTCTATGCTATGTACGCAATGACGGATCTAGAGGCTACTTACTGGGGGGGGGAGGGAGGGAGGGAGGGAGGGGGGGGGGGGGAAAGACTATTATAGAGATTTTAAAATTTTAGAGGGGGCAATTTCTAAATTATAATAAACTTTTAGTGAAATTTTTTTTATTTGGCAAACCTTTGGAGGGTTGGTGGCCCTTCCCAAATCCACCAGTGTATTTAGGCATATACAAAATTTTATATGAATGTGTGAATTTTGAAAGTTTATTTCAATTTATACAAAATGAAAAAAAGAAGAAGAATTCTATGATTATATAGGTGGTATATGTGAAGGACTCAAATGGATGACGCTATGAAGCAATTCCAAGAAAGACGAAAATCTCCTATTAGCTAGACACCAGGTGATTGAATCCTAACTTTAGAACAATACTTGTTCATTTTTTTAATTTTTTTATACTTATTGTAGTACTGCAAATGCAGCTCATTGAAAATGATAGAATAAGGAATGGGAATAGGGAAGCACTGATGGCACTAAGGAAGAGAGCTCGGATTACAAAAACAAGCATCCCTTCACCTTTCGAGCCTATAATGAAGGAGATTGAGGGGCCTGAATCTAGTTCACTGGTGAAGGAGTTGTGTGCAACTTCTGGCAACCATGACTCGAAGGAGAACACGTGGATGATGTTCCCTGGGACTGATATCTTTACGAGGATTCCATTTCATGCTGCTCACACCATTTTGGGGAAAGGTTTTTTTTTTCAGATCCTTTTCTAGAACATGATATTTACGTTGTTATATTAAAACATATTTGAAGGAATCAATTATATACCAAACAAAAGCTATATGTATTTATATGTAGATTTTAGAATTTATTGGGTTAGTCCTTGTTGGCAGACTAATATCTTATGATGAAGAACTCCGGTTTATAAACGTTATCCTAACTAATTGGTTCCTCTAGACAAAGGCTCTGTTGCCAGTTGTATTACTATTATCTAGGGTCATAGAAACTACAAAGTATTAAAAATAATTTTGGTGCTTTTAATTTGTCAGGAAGAACATATAACATTTTGGATGCACAACAAATAAGCATAAAATCATGATATGGAAGGAGGAGTCGGGCATATTCACCTTTGTTTCGTTCTGAATAGGTTGATTAGACGGGATGACGGGAAGTTCCCATGGCAGGTAATTCGGAGAATCGTTGCCCCTTCAAAGATGGCTTTCTTCTCTTAGGCAGCTTCTAAGGGTGCAATCCGTACCATGGCTAATCGTTAGAAGAGGGGTTTTAGATTGTGGAACTGTTGTGATACGTGCCACAGGGACGAGGAGACTATCAGCAATCTCTTTCTCCACTGCTCTTTTGCTCGGGAGTTTTGGAGCCTTTTGCTGTCTCTTTTTGGGTGTGATTTGGGTCATGCCATACTAAATGGTGGACTTTCTTAATGGGGTGGTAGCTGTATAAAGCATAGTGGTAGGAAAATTTGAGATGTTGCACCTTTGTGCCAGCCTTTTTTGGAGTCTTTGGCAGGAAAGGAATAGAAAGGAGACTCCCCATGTTAAGTTGAAAGAGTTGTTCTTGAAATATTTGCACTTTTGGGTAGTCAGTAATTTTCTTTTATGTATAGATTTTTTTTTTTTTTTTAGATTTTTAGGAAGTTGTAAGCTCTAGCTTGGAGTTGTTCTTTTGTATATGAGTTTGCCTTGGGTTTTCTGAAGACGTCTAGATTGTGAAGTTTCTCTTCATAGAGTGATACAGCAAGGTATTCAGCTTGCTGAATAATATACTGTACGATGTTTATATCTATACAATAGCTGTATCTCATTTCATTAGTTTTTGAGAAAACTCATGTAGTACCACTTGTCTTTTAAGCATTCATTCACTTCTTTGAGAATTTTTTATGTTATGGTAATGGCCAGATGTGAGCTCATATGAACATAGAGTGCAAGCACACCAAAGTCAGTACCATGAAGGAAACTGATTTCGCCAACTATTTGCAAACGCTAATCATTTTGGGACTCCAGACAATGTTTAATGGAATTGTAGATGCCTGAGCTAGTTAGTTATTTCTTTAGTTGTTTTGATATCTAAGAAATTGGGTGTAGTATCCTAAGAAGCATGGACACAGGATACGACATGACACGGACACGCGAATACAACATTTTTTAAAAAAGTAGGACACGGAAAAGTCAGGGGCACATGTTGAATATATATATTATTTTTAATATAACTATATAATAACAACCTAACATTATTTCAGTTAAAATTAACATAAAACACATAAATTACAAAAATGTTATTAAGATATTAAAATAACAAAGCCATTAAATAAAAATTTAAGAACTTCTTCATTTAATCATCAACATATCTAATTCAAGTTTCAAAACAAATTTACTAACTACTACATATAATATATATATATATATATATATATATGTATATATATAACAAAAAAAATAGAAGAGAAGAGGAGAAAATGAGGGAAATGAAAGAAAAAAATGTGTTCAAAACGTGTCCGAAATTCAGATAAAAAAGAAAAATTTGGAAACTCTTTTCGCTTGTTGGACATGTGTTCGAGAGTGTCAGTGTCCGAAACTTGTCCGATATGGACACGTGATCCAAAATAGTATCTGTGCTTCATTAGTAGTATCATTCATTATTATGTACTTCAGTTTTGTTTTGATATATTTATATTTTAATCTAAATTTCATTTCATTTCATTTTATAATCATATTATTTTTTATTTTTTGAAGTTGGATTTCTTATATTTGGTAGATGATGTAATGCAGATCAAGCACAACTTGATCATGATGCAAAGAAACTACAAAGCTATGTAAAGGAGAAGGCCTTCGGGATTTCAGAAAGAGGAGTTCTTGCTGATAAGATCAGTCCGGGTGTTCTCAGATCTTTGGTGGGCTTAACAGCGAAACCAAAGTAAGTTATGAATGTCTCTCACTCCAATGGTTACTGAGCTATCAAAAAGAAGAAAAAAAAAGGTTATGAATGCTCAAATAACCTTAAAATTCTTTCCTTTCTTGATCTCTTTAATTTTAATTATTTTCTTTCTCAACATTGTGCATTAGCTCGTAGTTCTAATTATGGCTTTACTACCAGTCCCAACTGAGGAGAAAGACTAAACACGACAATATTCTTTCTGATCTGACATATGATCACTTGTGTTCAGAAATTGCTAATGGTGCACAGAATGTATTATATTTATTTTTTATTTTTTGGGAGTTCAATTAAATTTTGACATGGCTTTAATTATAGCATTCATGTCTATTTTCCAATGGTTGATGATGCAAGAAGCTGGAAAGCACATCTTCTTTCGTTTGTTTGTCCTTTGAGTTCTTCCTTCTTTTTTTCCCTCTTCTTTTGACTTGAATTCTAAAATATAGAGCAATACCTATCAATGATTTAGCATATAGTTCACTTTCAATGCTTGATTGAGTCCAGTTGAACCCTTGGATGCACGTTCACCTACTTGTGCTTCTGAATAAAGAAGAATTTGCCTATTGTGCATTATTTATTGTGGAATCCATTATGAAGTTGTTGATTGATGATAGATATAGATGTTTGATGTTAAAAAAAATGGTTCATTTCATTAGATCTCTGTATGTCTATTATATGCCTAACTAGGGGAATTAGGAATAAGTACCATGGCTAGGTTTTGAATTTTATTTTATTTTTCAGAGAGGTAAAATTTTGATTCTTTTACTTCTTCTTCTTTTCCATTTTTTTATGTTAAAAAAACTAATAAAGTATATTATGCTAACAACTATATTAATAAATATAACAAGTTGAACTATTTAATATCATTTTACTATTATGTTATATGGTAATATACAAGTTTGCTATTGCTTGTGTTTATCATTTTGACCAAATTATATGTAATAGATGGTATATTTTGTTTATTCAATGGATCCATTTGTTATTCTTGTTTTTTTCCCCTACATTTTTCTTGAAACTTTTTAAAGTCTTTTGAGCTTATGTCTAGCGTTTCATTGTATATTGCCCTATACCAATCTGCAAGAGTGTGGCTCCTGTCATAGGGACCCTTGTGTCAGTGACTGGTACTGCAACTTGAAACCATGTTTTCAAGCATGTGTTTTATTCTTGTGCAGCCAAAGTGATGCACGTTATTTTGTTTATGTTACGGCTTGTATTTTGTCACCTAACATGCAAAAAACATGTGTTCTTCTACAGCCACACACAAGTTTCATGAAGCATATTTATTAGTTTATTGATAGGCTTCATGAAGATAATCATATAGTCTTGTTCCTCGTATGGCATTTGGGTCTGTGACCACATATTAGTCTTTGGTTTGTTTCTTCCTCCCCACTACAAAGTTTTACAAAAGCGTGATAACAGGTTCATGGGCCAGGTATTTTTACACTTCCTCTAATAAATTCAGAGCTCAGTGGAGGACTGCTCAAACAGTTGAAGTGATATGCAATGTCTTTTTCTTCTTGTTTGCATGTGGTTCCTTCAAACCTTCTTTGAAGCCTTAGCCTTTTTTTTTAATGCCCCACTTTCTACAATTTTTGTTGTAATGTTCATTGAGATGCTTTTGGATTTTATCCATCTTTTCTTAATATTTACAGTGACCTCCTTTCTAGGTGCTAGAGATATGTTTTATATGCCCCTGTTTGCTTGTAATGATTACATTTAAGAGGGAAAATATTGGGTGGTGTTGTTTGTATTATTTTCAAAAATTTTCCCCAAAACGATTTCATTTGTGTATTGATAGGAAGCGCCAGAGACAGTGACTTGGGAAGCTTCATGGGATTGGATGCATTCTCCAGGGAAGGTGGTTAGCCTTCATCAATTGGGGAAAAATGGTAACCATTGTTGAGCAAGAAACTAGAGAAACTATGAAATAACAATACAGATAATGACAATAGGCTACTGTTTGCCTAAATATAAAATATTATGGATGAATCTGTAACATTTTGTCTGAATTATAATCATTCATAATGCATGTTTAAATCTCTCTCTCTCTCTCTCTCTCTCTCTCTCTCTCTCATGCACGACTATATTGTTATTATACTGATGGGAAGGACTGAATGCTTCACATGCTAAAATCTCCTGTCTTGAGATAATGAAAGAGAAAAAAGAAGAGCCGAAATTGGCATTTGTAGGTGTTATTAAGCTTAATCTTATGTTTGATTACAACTTTGCAGGCTTTACTTGGTTGCAAAACTTTTCATTTTTATTTTATGATATAAGATTTAGAAATAATATTTTGGAAGTTAAAAGTTTACTTTGCATACCAAATACTCAATGCTATAGCAAATTGCAATTATATTCAACACTATTATTGGCCGTGAAGAATGTTTACCTAAACTCTTCATAATTAGTGCCTGAGCTTACTTGTACATATTTTGGCAGGTTGATGTAACACTCCATTTTTACGATTATGCAACACCATTTGGTAAATAAACAGCATGTTGGAGATGATAATTGTTGAAGGGTTAGTTTGGTGGTGGTGGTGGTGGTGGTGGTGGTGGGGGGGGGGGGGGGGGGGGGAGAGGAGAAAACATGTGTGGCCTCCTGCGATTTCCAACGGAGCAACGGCCTGCCTGTGCGCCGCGATTTAGAGGGGAAGACACATGGCCAAACATGCACGAAGTTCAGTTTCATGTGGAAATCCTAGACAATGTTGCCTGTTACAATCATGGTACGATTTGAATCTATGGTCAGTTTATTTTCCTGGAGATTTGGTGGGATGGTGGTAGGCATGCAAGTGGACTATGATTTATTTTTTTCAATTATTAATTTGTGGTTTGGGATTCTTGATTTCATGAACTGCAACGAATTCAATTTCCCCCCTCCCTTTTGTCATCTCTCTTTATCTCAATCGGCTCCAAATTGTCTCCACGGTAGTCCAAAAGTTTTTTTTTTTTGGCTTTACATTTTTGAGGCTCTTATTATATCTGTTATAAAAATAGTCGCTTTACTTATAAGATTGCGTATATCTAACTCTTTTCAAATCTCGCAATGACGCAAGTCTCTTGCACTGGAATTTATCCAATAGTCTCTTTACTTATAAGATTGTGTATATCTAACTTTTTTTAAATTTTAATTTTACATTAACATAACTCTGGTGTACTGAAATTTACCCATTATTATATGTGCCTGTGGAGGGCAAACAAAACTTTGGCGAGTTGGAAGGGAGCCAAAATTAGAGAGTTGAAACGTCACTTTTCCTATCACAAAAGCATTACCTCATCTTCCCTCACCACCCTCCTGTTTCATCTTCAGAACAACTGATAGCCTTTTAAGAATTAATTAAGCTTTTATTCATTTCAATCATATTATTTTTAATTTTAAATTATTTAATAATTAAAATATTAAGTATTAAGTTTGAGTTTAAGATAATATTATTTTTTTAAGACTCACAAGCGAAAAAAAAAAAAAAAAGTTATGGTACAATCAATCAAAATATTAGTCAATATAATCTCTTTATTATTTTTTAATATAAAAACTTTTGCAATTATTGTGAGCAGTATTTCAAATGAAAGTCGTATATAAAAGATGTATTATTGTTTTTCTAAGAAAAGAAAATTAAATAATATGTGGGCTACTCTAAATTGCCATGTTTTGTGACACACGTATATGAACTCTATTATTCATTAATAAAATCGTTGTTAAATACTAGAGACTTGTAAAGGTTTTTTTATATATTATTTATCATCGAAGGTGTATTTATTTATAATTATAATTTTACAAACAATTAAAAAGTTAGGATTTGGACGTTGAAAAGTCTACTCTCTCTCTCTCTCTCTAAAATACAAATAGACAAATTTCTCTCTCTATATACATTATTCTTCAATCTTTCTGACTTAGTAAACATTCCGTACAGAAGAATCAACGTCTGTGTCAGCCCTGCACAAATGCGACCAGACGACTCTGATGCTGGGCTGTATATATATATATATATATATATATACACACACATACATGTGTCTGTATATATTCATACACCAACAAAATCATATTCTACCTGCATTCTACAGTCTGTACTAAAACTATACTCGCCGTATACAACTTACACCTGTCAAACAAGGGCATTTATGTCATTACACTTCTTTAACAACCCTTCGAAAAAACGAGATTCTGCAGATGAGCGAGTACGCAATATTAACAGCGCATTCAAGACCGAACGATAAGGACGATGTCTGGAAGGATATACAGCGGCACGAAGTTTTCGTGCTGTCTGTGACGTGTCTTCGTTACATTAAATTGTTTTAAAGAAAATATTATCCAGCCACTTCACAACCTCATTTATATAATTATATGATAAGTCTCTCCCTTGCGGTAAATTATTACTATATATTTTTTTTTGAGGTTTTTAATAATTATATTAATTTTTAAATTTTTTTTAAAAAAATATATTGACATATTTTAACTTATCTGATAATATATAAATATTTTTTTTAGTCAATTTTTTTTTAAATGATAAAGTTGTCTCTTTTATTATTTATTTATTTATTTTTTTTAATTTTGACTACTTTTTTTAAACTTTTTTTTATTATTTTGTATAAAAATAAATTTAATATTTTTATTAATATTTTTTAAAATATGAAAATAAGTTGGACAAAATTTTAAAAATTAAAAAAATATATATGAAAGGAAAGATTTGTCATTTTGAAAAAAAAAAATTGACTATTTGTATATTATTAAGTAAAACCAAGAAAAGTAACAGTAATTTTTAAAAATCTCAGAAAAAATCAGTATAATTGTAAAAAATTTTAAAAAAATCAGTATAATTAATTTTTTTATTTTTATAAAAAATTTATTTATGATAAATTATAAAAAAAAAT
The DNA here is from genome assembly GCA_008638375.1 of Nyssa sinensis. Taxonomy (NCBI): domain Eukaryota; kingdom Viridiplantae; phylum Streptophyta; class Magnoliopsida; order Cornales; family Nyssaceae; genus Nyssa; species Nyssa sinensis. Next base: position 39,629,412 of record CM018052.1, read on the forward strand.
TATAAAATTTTGTGAGAGACGTGAGTGTCTCTCCACACGCGGAAGTTAAATTCTTAATATTTATAAATGTATTTCAAAGAAAGTACAAAAATCCCACTACAAAAACCTATCTCTTACAAAACAAGAAATGATTGACACTTTAAACGTGCACCAAGATGGCCATAACAATATTATCTAAAATTTGTATTTTAGTACATAATTACATTTTTACTCTATTATTATATATATTTTTTGTTTTTCTTTATTTTGTTAGGGTTTAATGTATTCTTAAATTTTTGAATAAATCAAATAAATTTAATCAAGCAATTAAAAATATCTCAAATATTAATTATTTGTACATGAAACTTTTATGTTTAAATTAACCTCTTATTCTATTTACATTCAATAGATAAAACCAATCTCCTTAAAAAAAATGTTATTCTTTTTAGAAGAAAAATGATAAATTATTATAATATATGAATTACAATTAATTGATCGACTGAACTTTCTAAGATATTCCCTTTTGAGTTATCATCAAATTTTATTATTTAAATGAGTTAAATTATATTCAAGTACTTTTTTATTGTATTGTTAATTCTATTTTGATTTATTTTCACATATAACAATATTTTTGAAATTTAAATTATATTTTTGTTTGTTGACACAAAATAATATTAGTAATACATAATTTTTTTTGTGTATGTGTGCGCCCGCGCACTTGTTTTTTCTTCATATTTTTATGTAAGAATAATAATGTTCTTTTTTTTTATTTAATTTATTATAAATAAAATAGATAATATGAAATTTTAAATTAAAATAATTATTAAATATTTTTTGTTAAATGTTTTTGGTTAGGCGGTTACATAGAATTTAACAACTTTAATCCAACTCTTTTAATGAAACATAATACATATAATTGATTCTTATTAAGAGATCAGATTGACATATGATGTATGGGACCAACCATATAATATTTCAATTTAATTAAGGTGCTCCATCAAAACACCCAATAATAGTAGAAGTGTACTCACGCGCCGGTCTTAGCGTGGGGAAACTTAACTGACTACTTATGAAAACTATGAAATTGGAATGCCTCTCTACGCAACCTATGAAGCCTATTGAACCTTTTAGTGGCTCGCACTCTCACGCGTTTCAAGAGAGTGCGATGTTGTACAACTTCCCAATTACAATAATACCCCTACAGTTTAGTTTCATTTTAAGTTCCAAAAGAAAGAAATGAAAAAACCTTTCACAAAAGGGTTTTCTTATGCTTATTATTGAGAGCAGAACAATTCAATTATTTGAGTAGCTATAGTTAAGTTTTAGAAATTTAATTTCAAAATAGAATTTTTATTTTTTATTATTTATGTTTTTAAAATTTAATTGAGTTAAATATTTTTTTAAATATAACTATTATTTTAATAATTATTATTTATTTTAACAATTCAAATTATTTTAAATGTACGATCCAAATTTTGTTTCAATACTCAAACTGTTATGATAATTAGAAGAAAGAATCATAGTTCTGTCAACAAATCGCATTTTATCTTTAGAATATAAATGTTAAAAAATAATTTTTTATTAGACGACTGTATCTATCAAAGAAGGTTGAACTTAAAACGAGCACCGATAATAATTAAAAAGTCATTATTTAGTATTGGTCATGTTATTACAAAATGTTGAGATGGGTAAATGGTAATTTCACTTATTTTTTTTTTTTTATAATCACTATGATAAAAAATAAAAAATAAAAAATAAAAAAACTTGAGAGAAGTGGTTATACTTTTTAAATGGATAAGTGTGACAGATTTTCTTGTCCAATAGTGGATAGACAGAGGGGTATTACATGACTTATAAAGTGGGTACAGTATTTTCTTCTAACCTATTATTCTTTTGAGTTAGAGCCGTGACTCATTACAATGATCTGTGTGCGCACACCTGAGAGTTTCTGTATCAATCGAGGGTCTATCCATCTGTAGAATAAACAAATAAGTAAGGTGGTCTGGCTGTTTGAAAAATGTTGTTGTTACGAATTATTTGTCAACATCAAATAGGGACTGCAGTATCCTGGAATTTATATAACATACATGGTAGATAAAAGAATAAAAAAAATAAAGAGAAGTGGTGATGTGTTTTAAATGGATAGGTGTGACAGAATTTTTTTTTTTTTTTTTGGTCTCATATTGGATAAACACGAGTATCACATAGCTTATTAAGCAGGTGCAGTATCCCTTTCAAGTTGATTATTCTTTTGAGTTAGAGACGTGACTCGTAACAATGATATTAATGCAAGCACGACTTTTAATTTAGTATTACCAATAGCGGATCGACATGTTCGTAAAATAAACAAATAAGTAAGGTAGTCTGACTGTATCGAGAATGTTGTATGTTTCAAATTATTTATCAAAATTAAATATGCATTGAATTATTCTGAAATTTATAAAACATACGTATGGTAGATAAAAATATAAGAAATTGAAAGAAGTGGTGATATTTTTTAAATGGATATGTGTGACAAATTTTTGGTTTCATATTAGATAGACGTACACATGGGTATATCACGTGGCTTATAAAACAATTATAGTATTTCCTTCTACCTAATTATTCTTTTGAGCTAGAAACGTGAATCGTAATAATAATATTAGTGTTAACATGACTTTTTATTCAGTATCACACAGAATATTTACACTAGAGACTTTTCATACCGATAATAGATCTACTCGTGTTGAACAAATAAATAAGTAGAATGATTTGACTTCATCAAAAATATTATATGTTATAAATTATTTATCGAAATAGACATTGAATTATCCTGGAATTTAATTATTCTGGCTTTTATAAAACAAACATGGTACTTTAATGCCTGGGACAAATAGGGGACTATTTTTTTCTTTTTTCTGTAATTAATTACATGGATCTAGCATTGCAAAAATTAAGGATATAGGGATAATGAATTTTGAGTCTCGGTCACGGCAAGGTTTGGGCACTGCTTAACCTAATCAAAGTACTAAACCAAAAATTAATTGATAAAGAAGTATTTAAGTAATGATTGCTTTTGAATCTTTTTAACTAAACATCTCGTGTGACATTGGGTGATTGAGACAACGCTGTTTCCTAAACCAGGAAAGAAGTTCATAAGACGCGTCTTATATTATACCCAGTGTCTTTACAACAATTTTGTAACTACCATTTGGGTAAAAGAGTAATTGCAGCTCCCACAATCTGTAAAAACACCACCTATCTCTGAGCAAAGCCGCCTCATAACTCAGTTGCTTTCAGTCTCAGCTCACCCTAGAGAGAGATAGAGATGGAGGGGGAAGCATTATTGTGCACGTCGCCTTTATAGAGAGAGAAAGCAAAAACAGAAGTCTCAGACTCTTAGCTGCGAGGACACTGAATGGAGAAGAGCGGGGTTTCTTCAATCACAGTATCGCTAGTTCTCTGAGTTCCACACTCTCATAAGGTAAGTTCCCTAAAGCTAGCTCATGAAAAACCCCGACATGTCCCCAAAAGCCATTCAAAACCCTCACTCTATGATTCTAAAGCTACAGAACAAGAAAAGCCAACTCCTTTGCAGCCTTTCCTTGCTCAATAATCTCCACCTGAAAGCTGACACATCTCTCTCTCTCTCTCTCTCTCTCTCTATATATATATATATATATGCAGTTAGTATAATTGTTCTCTTTACTGTGCAGATCAAGGGGCCGGGTTCCTTGAAAAGGTTAAACAGTGAAGTGGCTTGGGCGTGTGGGGTTGCACCAAGTTTGTGAGCAAGTTGAGGCAATGTTGGACTACGAATGGGGGAACCCGTCACCGATCATGCTCTCTGGCGACGATGGCACCCAAGATTTCGAGCAAAGCCGTCAAATTTTCGATCACTACACCCAAGCTTGCAACGAAACCCTACTCAATCCAAATGGTTTTTCTCAAAACCATCAACACGTCCATCAACAACAGGTACATATTGATCATCAGACCCAGAATCATTTGCACTCTCTCTACGACCCGCGCGCCTACGGCGTCTCGTACCCACCTCCCCACCCGGCGATGCTGTCCCTCGAGTCAATTGGCGGAGCCACCGCAGGCCCATCCCGCTTCATGGTCGTTCCGAAGTCTGAACCGAGCGCAGGGTTCGATTTCACGTCACGGATTGGGTTGAATTTGGGCGGCCGGACGTATTTCTCGTCATCGGAGGACGATTTCGTGAACCGACTCTACCGTCGATCCAGGCCGGTCGAGCCCGGTTCGGTTAACTCACCGAGGTGTCAAGCCGAGGGCTGCAATGCCGATCTGACCCATGCCAAGCACTACCACCGACGCCACAAGGTCTGCGAGTTTCACTCCAAAGCGGCCACCGTAATCGCCGCCGGCTTAACTCAGCGTTTCTGTCAACAGTGCAGCAGGTTGCAAAATTACTAGAACACCCTCTCCATGCATTCATATTCTCATTCTCACACTCGGCACAATGCCAGAGCCATCCTCCGTTCATACCCGGAGAGAATGAAAAATGTTAACCAGAAATAAAAAGACGTAAATGCCCTCGGGTTCATGCTACGGAGCTAATGATTGGTTGTGCCGTACCCGGGGCGATCCCGAGGGCATTTGCGTCCGTAAATTTTCCATTGTTAAGTTTTCCGTTTGTGTTTACGTACTGTTTGGTACTCCTACATGATAGGAAGTATCATCATATTATTAAGATAGTATTAATGTCTTTTTTCTCGCTATCCAAACAGGTTTCATCTTCTTTCTGAATTTGATAACGGGAAACGAAGTTGCCGGAAAAGATTGGCCGATCACAATCGTCGACGGCGCAAATCACATCAAACTAATAATCAAGAACACCACCACAAGTCACAGCTCGAAAATGCTCGTCATTCATCATCGGAAAACCTTGCAAGTAAGCTGTATTTGGAAATCCTTTTAACCAAACACTCATTTTCTTTTTCATGAATGTAATTGATTTCTGATGAATTGGTTTTCCGGGATTTTTTCAGGGTCTCCTCCGGACTCTGGAGCTAATTCGTCTTCCTCAGCAACGGTTGCCATCTCGCCGCCTCGAATATCACTGGAATGTTTCCGGCAAAGATCGTATCAAGCTGCAACGGCATCCACAAGCTCACTCTTCTTCTCAAATGGATAATCTTTTGGCTATATGAACATGGAAATTGGAGGTCGAGCTTAGATGACTAGTATAAATAACTTGGTAGTGAAGATCATGATCAAGGGATAGGTGTTTTAACTTCTTCTGGTTTAATTTCCATTTCCCTTGAATTTAAATCTTTGCTCCAAAGGTGGGTGTTTTAGAGACATATATGGGAATGTAGTATGTAATTTTCTTTCCTGGAAAATGAATTCCACCGTTAAAGTCTGGAACTTTAATATTAGACGCCAAGAAATGTGGTTGCAGGAAATTGCCTAGCTAGTTGGAATTCCCTTTTTTCTTTCTTTATTTCTTTTTTTTTTTCCTTTCAATGCTAGCAGGTTCTTAGTTAATTTTGGCAGGCAGGCAGGCTCGTGCAAATCCATTTCTATTTCTGGCTTTCGCATTATTTTCTTTTGTCTGGTCTCTTGATATTTTCCCAGAAAATGCATCGAAAGGCAGTAAAAAAAAAAGGAGAAATAATGAGGGAGGAGTAGTATTTTCATCCCGGAAATATACTGGTTGAAGAAGAGGTCAAGATAGTCGAGCTGTCTCTTCCATGGAAGCTATTTTTGATCAAGTTATAGTACAATGCGGGTCCCCCCACAAGGAAGAGATCTTATAATTCAGATCCATCTCTTTCCTTCTTTTCTCACAACGTTTATCAGTTCATGTCTATATGCACTGTAATCATTTTTAGAGATAATGCCCCCTTCCTATCCCTAAATTAGGTATGAGATGAAAATATTTCAATATTCTGTTTTAATCATAGTTTGTCATGTATGTCATGTAATATATATATATATATATACATACACATACACATATATATATATTTTTATTTTAATTAAAATTAAATAATAACATAATATTAATGTAATTATATATGTGATAGATTAAGATTCTGATATATATTTCTTATACTCAATTTAGTTAAAAAAAATCCCATAATAAAGTAGTATGAAAATTTTTATGTTTGATCAAATTAATTTTAAACATATACAGTAAATGATGTTATGTTAATGTTATAATTTTAAATATAGATTACATGTTAATTAATCAACATAGAATTTCTTCATTTATCTTATTATCATTGGATTTATTTTTTCTAATTTGAAATAAAGTATTATTGGAAGATGATTATGGCCTAGGAGGACTACAAGGTGGGGCTACGAGCAGCAAATTTTCAACTTCTTGGATGAAACTTAACTTAGTGATTTTGAAGTATACTATAGCAATGTATACCTAAAAGGATAACTTCTTAATGCAAGTGCTACATTAACGTGTCAGTATTTTATTTTAATAATATTATATATATTATTTATGTTATAGGTCATATTTTTTTTTTTTGATGAATCATAACACATGAGAAAATAATATTAAAAAAATATTTTTATGTGATGTTTTAGATTTATTGAAAAATACTTCGTAAAAATAAAGAAATTTGTTTTTAGTGTGGTTCGATGTTAATTTTTAATAATATTATGTCATGTATTATATATATATATGTTATGACTATATTATAATATTATTAGTAGTATATACTATCACATGATGGTTTAAACTGGTTTTGTTCTGCATTTTTACCTCGTTCTTTTTGCACTATATTATGGAAAAACTAGTTGAAAGCTGGTGGCCAGTATTCAAAAAAATGGGTGTAGTTTGTTCACCATATTCAATCTGTTGAAAATTAGAGGTCCAACTCTAAATTAGCTCGATCCTTAAAACTCAGGTGTTAAGGAGAGAGAGGGCCCTTATATATATACCAGAGGAGCTAGAGACGGGTGATGTAGGACAATCCAACATGCCTCCTGAACCACATTGCTCGCGGAGGAAAGGAAGGTGAGCGGCCCCGTGCAGCTAGCCCAAAGTTAGAGCTCTGACCTGGCTCTAATACCATGTTGAAAATTGGAGGCCCATTGTTGGATTGTCCCACATTGCCCGTTTCTAGCTCCTCTGGTCTATATATAAGAGCTTTCTCTCTCTCTCCTTAACACCTGGGTTTTAAGGATCAAACTAATTTAGAGTTGGGCCTCCAATTTTCAATATGGTATCAGAGCCAGGTCAGAGCTCTAACTTTGGGCTAACTACATGGGGCCGCTCACCTGCCTTCCCTCTGCAGGCAATGTGGTCCAAGGGGCGTGTTGGATTGTCCCATATCGCCCGTCTCTAACTCCTCTGGTCTATATATAAGGGCAGTCTCTCCCTCTCCTTTCCTTAACACATGGGTTTTAAGGATCGAGCTAATTTAGAGTTGGGCCTCCAATTTTCGCAGCTCCACACGCCTCACGCGCCAGCCTGATCCTTGCGCCGCCACGTCAACCCTAGTCCATGTCACTGCCACATCAGCCCTAGTTCCACTTCAACTTCCACCGCCACATCACTGTTGACCATTGACTTTTTACAAATTAGGTGTTTCCTGCTCAGTTTTTCGTCCTGGTTTCATTTTTGCTATCTACTTATGCATTCGATATGTCTCAATCTGCATCGAATCTCGATTCTATTGTTCGTCCTATAGACATAATATTGAATGAATCCAATTATAATATGTGGGCTCAGAATATGGAGGTTTTCTTGAAAGGACGCGGATTATGGCGTTATGTGATTGGAGACCTTGCTGCACCAACACAGAAGGAAAGTGAGACAGAAGAGGCGTTTTCATCTCGTCTGGAAGAATGGGATAGTACGTACTACAAGATTTTGTCTTGATTCATCAACACCTCTATTCCATCCATCAACAGTCTCCTTCCAAGACTTGGAAATGCTAAGGTTACTTGGGATTTTCTGGCCAAAAGATACAACTGCACCTATGTTGCTTCCTTAGAATTTCAACTAGAAGCTAAACTTTATCAGATGCGTCAGGACCCAGGTCAGTCTATTGCTGATTTTTATTCTCAGACCAATCATCTTTGGGAACAATTATCTGTCGCAGATCCAAAGTTAGCATGTGCTCAAGACATTCAAACATTTGCTTCCTGGCTTGATCGACGAAAATTTATGCACTTTATGATGGCTCTTCGTGATGATTTTGAATCTACTCGAGCCTCTCTTCTTCATCATCAACCACTTCCGACTTTAGATGCTACTGTTTTTGAACTTATCTCTGAAGAAACTCGTCGTTTCACTATGAAGATGCAATCATCTGATATGGTTTTTGCCGCTGCTTCTCGTGGTCCTTCACCATCTTCTACTGGACATTCATCGTTCCAATCCAACTCCAAGAATTGTCTTTGCAGGTGGTGTAATTCTCGTGGTCACACCATCGATGAATGTCGCAAGTTTAAGTATTATAAGCAGCAACAAGTTTCCCAACAGACAGCCACGGTCACCTCATCTACTCCTTCCCAACAGACAGTTGCGCTTGCTTCCTCTACTTCCTCTGCTCCCGAATCTTTATCTCCATTCACTCCTCTCACTGCAGCTGATGTAAAGGCCTTAATTCACCAGATTTTGTCCCAATCCTCCATTGCCTTGTTCGTTATCCCAGATAAATCTCAGTGGTTTATAGACTATGTTTACTGTAACCATATGACATCTGATTCCACCATTTTCTCTCATAAAACTGTTTTTTATCCTAATCTAACACAATCATTTATCATTCACAGCTCATTTCAATGAATCATCTTGAAAGGTATGTATGGAAGGATAACAGTGGTACGGTAGAATTAAGGTACAGTTTAGTTAGTTTTCAAATTAAAAAGTAATAAATAAAATTATGTTTGAACTGTATCTTTTAGAAATGATTGTAGTTTCAAAACTATTTTTTTTGTAAATTTTATTAAAATTAATATATATATATATATATATATATAATGTATAAAGTGACGTGTGTATGTATTAAGTGTGCATAAGTATAAGCCTGCGTACATGTGTGTGTGTGTGTATATATATATATATTGTATAGATTATATTACTTACTAATTAAATATATAAATATCGATCTATAAAGAGGTGTAGACATAAATAATTAACTCATACATAGGTACACATAAGCACAAATATAAGCGTGCATGTCTATATATCGACACATGAGTAAGAATATGTACATACACATATACACACAAAAAGCATGCAAATTATTAATGGTGTATGTAACATACTTGTGTGTACGTAGCACACATTTATATATAGCTATACATAAAGATGTACACGTGTGTATATGATTGTAGTGATAAGAAAATAAGTTAGTGTAAATAAATTAAGTAAAAAATATTCTTTCGTCAAAAAAGATTTGTTTTCTCAATTTTTTTTTCTAAAATTGATTTTTATGCAAATGAAAGATTTTATTTTCATTTTTTAATACTTAAATAAACAAAAAAAAACTTGGAAAAAATGTTATTGAATGAAACTATGCCTACGTTCTGAAAATTCTATACTTAACAATTATTATTATTTTATTAAAATTAGTTTATCAAATTTATATGGATGAATATTGATGTTGTTCGGTCAAAGGGGCTTCCCGTCCTTCGCTATCTGTCAAGAACTCGATGTCAGAAGGTCACCGAAAAAATTTTGGGATAGCTGCTCTGATATAAAATTAGTAATGATAAAAAAGCTGTAATTAAAAAGAATAATTGAACATAAATTAAAAACATAACTTATAGTCTTATTTATAAATTGTAAATCTCTTAAGTTGAGTAGGATTAGGAGGCATAAAAGTAGGAATTCGAAGATGTCTTAAGATAATAATTGTCATATTGAACTCATTTTTCTTATTCTGAATTTGAATATAAAAAGTGGTGCTATGTTTGAAACCATATATCTTTAAATTTTTCATACCGGATTAATTTAAATAAAATAATTTTTTTAATCTATATTTTAAAAAACACTGTATAAATATGTGTCATGAATATGTTAATTACTTTATGCTATATTCCAAAACTTGAGATTTTACTTTCAAAAAAATATTTTAGGAGGTATTATTATATATGTTAGGCAACGTCGCCATCACTCATGATGAAACGCTTAAAAAGGCCTTACAAGCACGTGACATTTCATTTGTGGGTGACTTCGGTTGGATTTGGGGGCCATGAGGCCAATCCAAGGATCGGACAGCTTTAATCCCATTTTCTAATAATTCGAGTCTGGTAATTAGGAAATGGTCCAATTTGAACTGTTAATTCAATAATCATCTGATTGATAGATAGCTAACCGGTTGCGTTTAAAGTCTTCTGCGTCTTGTATTTTCCCTTTTTCTTTTTTTTGTTAAATAAATATTTAAATAATCGGTTAGATTCTCTTAAGAACCAAAACGTGATGAGTTTGGGTTCGTCCCTTTTCCATATTAAAAGTTAGGCTCCGTTTGGATTGTGATTTAGAAACAATTTTTAAAAATTTTTTTTAAAATATATTCAAAATTTTGTAATTAATTTTTTAAAAATTGTAAAAATATATTTAGATATGATAATATAAATTTTAAAAAATTAAAAAAAATATATTTTGAAATGCGTATTCCGCGTTTTAAAATTAGAAAACTGTTTTTGAAAACAAAAACAAACGGAGCTTAAAATCACACCCCGCCCTTGGGGTGCAATTTAGGCCGCCTACTCAAGTCGGGTTTGATTTTTTTTAGATTTAAATTTTATTTTTTATATATTAATGAATAAAAAAACTCAAACTCGACTTAAATTAAGACTTTAAAAACCGAACCTAATCTAAATCCGAATTCAATATTTTATATATTATATTTTTTATACTTTAATTATCTATCATTAGATTAATAAAAATTCTTATCCACATATTTAGAATTTTAAAAACTTGTTGACCTTTAATATTTTTTTAAAATTAAATTATATTGAATGAATTATTCTAATAGTTTTTTGTTTCTTTTAGAAGAAAAAACTATTGAAACTTTTATTGTAAAATCAAAGTAGGAAAAAAGATAACAATTTATTAAAGAAATCGTGAATAAAATCTAAAAGTTAAAATAAATAATCAGGTTCGGGTCCGATACTAATGAATCTAGTTCAGGTTGGGTTGTTCGTGTTTAAGGTCAGTTTCAGGCCGGACTCGGGTTGACTATTTTAAAGTTTGGATTAAAGTTGAATTTGGACTTGGACATGACTCAATCCGAGCCTAGCTCACCCGACTTGCACCCCCGCCTTACCTCATCTAAAATTTATTATTTTTTAAATTATATTATATGCACGCACATATTTAGATTTATATGTATGATTATTTAATTAAATAAAAAAATATGAAAAAATATTTATATAATTCAAATATATAATAAAGATAGAGATAAATCACTCTCTCACAAACTCAATTATCCATCTTGTATTTTAGGTATAAATTTTTTCTATAATTTAAAAAAAATATTAATATTTATGAGACGTCATTACTCTAAATTAAATAACTTCTTCACTCCTAGCGCCCTTATATTTGCCCTAGGCCTGTCCCACTCCAATGCACCCAACAATGGGAAAAAAGATGTTGAATAAAATGTGATAAACGGCTTAAAATTAAATCTTTAATAAATACAAACATCCAAGGTCATCATTCATCACTTCTCACAAAAAAGCAAAAAAAAACATCATCATTTATCATTTGAAACCTAGATAACACACTCTTGGTATCAGTTTCCTGATAACATATATATATAAAATTATAAATACGATATATTCTTTTATAAGTTTAACTATATTACGTGATTTTATATTTTTTAATTATATTTTATTATATGTATTATATCTTATTAATTAAGATCAATTATATTGTATATGATAAAATATTACTAGAATAACAAATTATTACGTTATTGTACCAGACCTATTCATAAATTTTTTATATCAGTAGTGTTATGTATTTTAAATATTTATCTCAAATTTTTTCTTCTTAAATAATGTGGCACAATAATATTGATAACATATTAAATTATATAATTAATGAGTCATAAAAAAACTCTGATATATTACTGTCATATTATTTAAGATAGAGATTTGAAATACTGCTCATAAAGTGCATTTTTTTATTTGTTTAAAACTGATTTATTTTTTATTTGATTATTTCTTTCCAACAAATATATATATATATATATATATTTCTGATGCTGCACTGTTTCGCCCTAGCACACATATTATCCGCTTTGAGCCTTAAGAGACCCTCATGACTTTGTGCCCGATTCCTAACCGATGTGAGACTCAAAGTGGCACAACAATTTTCAACAAATATATATATATATATATATATATATATATATATATATATAATCTTATTAAGACTACCCGTATGAGACTTTTTATACAGATTTGCAAGGAAGTTTGCGCAAAATAACATCAACAAGAAGGTGGCCACTTAATATTTAAAATAAAAAACAGCTTGTGATTAGAGAAAAAAAATTAGCAAATATTTATTGATCATTTGGGGATTATTCGCAATATTTCATCAGTTTTTTCTTTTCAATAAAAATTTACAGAAATTTTGTGTTGATTACTTTAAAAATCTGGTGTTGACATCAACTGTGTTAGCTTCTTTCCACGAAAAAGCAAGTAACTGATTTACATTGCCAACCAAAAAACATCATTCCTTAATTGAATTTGTTTTGTGGATTGATTTACATCCTTAGGAAATACATGATACACTTATTGGGTAGCGTGGATTTTGGTAAGTATTCAACACTAGTTCTAATTCACGGATTTAACATTTTGAAGATATTTTTGATATTTCACATTATTTTCTTGTTATCCTAATTTTATATATTTATAGTTGAGAAGTTGTATCTTATTGTAACTTGTAACTCTTTTAAATCATAGTAAAACTACAGCAGTCGTGGACGTATCAATATTCTCGGGTGAACTACGTAAATCATTATGTTCTTGTATGTGAGTGTGATTTTAAATTCATTTTCTTATTTGCTTTCGTGTCTCACCGATCCTTGTTAGGTGATTATATTCCTAACAACTAATATAAAAGCATTAGGTTTGAGTGGGAGCGATGGCTGTAGACGAAAGAAAAGTAAGAATCAATAAATTCAATGGCACATATTTTGAGTTCTAGAAGATGCAGATTGAAGATTATTTATATCATAAGAAGCTGTATCAGCCTTTTGCAGAACAGAAACCAGAAGAGATGAAAGACGTAGAGTCGAAACTCCTACGCATACAAGCTTTGGGAATTGTTCATTTAACATTGGCTTGTAACATTGTGTTCAACATCGCAAAAGAAACGACAATGACAGGTTTGATGAATGCCCTTGCGAACATGTATGAAAAACCCTCGGCCTCAAATAATGTGCAGACTATTTAATCTTAAGATGGCAGAAGGTGGGTTTGTAGCGGATCATCTGAACGAGTTCAACACAGTCACAACTCAGTTGAGTTCTGTAGAGATTGAATTTGATGACGAGGTTAGGGCTTTGATTCTTCTATCCAGTTTGCCATAAAGCTAGAATGGTATTGTAACGACAATGAGCAATTTTTCAAGTAAATCGAAACTGAATTATAATGATGTTTATGACCTAATTTTGAGTGAAGAAATTCGTATAAGGGAACTAGGAAAAATGTGAGAATCTGTTTTAAATACAGAAGCCAAAGGAAGATCAGTCAACAGAAACTCAAATCGTAACAGATTAGCATCTAAGAACAGAAGTAAGTCAAGATTTGGAAAAGGATAAGGAGAGGGACGAAGTTTCTGGAACTGTAGACAGAAAGGGCACTTGAATGCAAATTGTTGGACACCAAATAAGAAACAAGGTGATCAAAATAAGAAGTTTGTGAATGCTGCAACAAAAAATATTTGTGATGCCTTGATCTTGAGCGTTGACAGTCCTTTTGAGTCTTAGATTTTAGATTCTGTGGCGTCTTTCCATTCATCCTCACATAGAGAAATCCTTGAAAACTATGTAAGTAGTGATTTCATGAAGGTTTATTTGGCTAATGATAAACCTTTGATAATTATAGGTAAATAGGATGTGAAAATAAGACTGTCAAACAGGTCTATATAAAAGATACAGAATGTTAAACATATTATGGATTGACAAGGAATTTGATTTCAGTGGGACAGTTGGATGATGAAGGTCATGTAGTAACCTTCACGGGTAGACTGTGAAAAATCTCTAGAGGAGTTATGGTTGTTACTCGTGGTAAGAAAACTGACACTCTTTATGTGACAACAAACAACAAGAATGCAGTAACAGTTGCTGATGAAAAGGAAGACTCACACTTGTGGTACCATAGGTTTGGGCATATAAGCGAGAATTAGATGAAGAAACTTTTGCCAAAAGGGAGACTATCAGATTTGAAATTCGTTGATCTTGATTTGTGCAAAAATTGTATATTTGGAAAGCAAAAAAGGGTCAATTTTTTTAAAGATGGCAGGAAATCAAAGACAGAAAAACTAAAGTTGATTCATACTGATGTATAGGGCCTTCTCTAGTTACATCTCTTGGGGGATCATATTACTATGTCGTTTTTATCGATGATTTGACTAGAAAGGTATGGGTTTATTTTCTGAAGAATAAATCTGATGTTTTTGCTACGTTTAAAAAGTGAAAAGCCTTGGTGGAGAATGAAACAGATTTGACAATCAAGTGTTTGAGATCAGACAATGGAGAAGAATATGCAAACAGTGAGTTCAAAAGGTTTTGTGCAGATAATGGGATAAAAATGCAAAAGATAGTTCGAAAAATACCATAACAAAATGGCATTGCAGAGCGCATGAACATAACTTTAAATGAACATGCTAGAGCTATGAGGTTATACGTTGGATTGCTAAAGATGTTTTGGGCAGATGCAGTCAACACTGCAATATATCTGATAAATTGTGGTTCATTTGTTCCCTTGGATGAAAAATTTCTAGAGGAAGCCTAGAACAGAAAATAGATAAATCTTTCACACTTGGTAAGTTTTTGGCTGCGTCTCATATGTGCATATTGATTCTACTAATAGAAACAAGTTTGATCTTAAATCTACTAAATGTTCTTTTATTGGGTATGACATTGATGAATTAATTATCGTTTTTGGGATGATGAAAAATGAAAAATAACTAGAAGTAAAGATATTATATTTAATGAGATAGTAATGTATAAGAATAAGTATGTTGTGGAATGTGACAGTTGTGAAAAACTTGTTAAGTTAGAAGAAATCACTGAAAATGATGTGACTAATAAGGTTCTGGATAATCTTGAAAATATTATTCCGC
The DNA here is from genome assembly GCA_008638375.1 of Nyssa sinensis. NCBI lineage: Eukaryota > Viridiplantae > Streptophyta > Magnoliopsida > Cornales > Nyssaceae > Nyssa > Nyssa sinensis. The sequence continues at coordinate 39,644,668 of CM018052.1, forward strand.
AAGTGGAACCACGTACTCCTGCTCTGACAAAAAGGTCCATTTGAGAGTCTAGGCCTACACAACGTTATTCTCCTTCATTATACTATTTGTTGTTATCTGACGGTGGTGAGCCAGAGAGTTATAATTAGGCTTTGCAGGTTGATGATTCAACCAAGTGGGAGTCAGCTATGCTAGATGAGATGGAGTCTCTCATGACAAATTAAACATGAGAGCTGGCTGAACTACCAAAGGACAAGAAAACTTTACATAACAAATGGGTTTACAGGGTCAAAAAGGAACATGATGGGAGTAAACGATTCAAGGCTAAACTGGTTGTGTAAGGGTTTCAGCAAAAGGAAGGTGTCGACCACATTGAAATTCTCTCTCTAGTGTTGAAGTTGACAACAATTATACTTGTGTTAGGAATTGTGGTTGTTGAGGATTTTCATCTTAAGCAAATGGATGGGAAGACAACTTTCCTCCATGGCGATTTAGAGGAGGTTATTTACATAAAGCAACCACATGGTTTCATAGCACGAGATAAAGAAGATTTGGTGTGCAGACTTAAAAAGAACTTATATGGTTTGAAACAGGCCCCAAGGCAGTGGTACAAGAGGTTTGATGGTTTTATGTGTAATAGCAGTTTCACAAGATGCCTGGCAGATTACTGTTATTATTTCAAGAGGTTTGATAATAGTTATATTATTTTACTTTTGTATGTTAATGATATACTAATTGTAGGTTCTAGCATTCAAGAGACAAAATAAATTAAACAAGTTGTTTTTCAATCAATTTGCAATGAAAGATCTTGGAGCTGCTAATCAAATTCTTGGTATGAGGATTCACAAGGATAGTGTGAATGGTATTTTGAAGTTGTTACAAGCTGAATATGTTAAGAAAGTTCTAAACAGATTTAGCTTAGATGGAGCAAAACCAATGAACAACTCACTTGCTAGTCACTTCAAACTTACCAAGGAATAATCAACAAAGACCGAACAGGAGCAGACATATATAGAGCGTGTTCCATATGCTTCAGTTATCGGTAGCTTTATGTATGCCATGATTTGTACTAGGCTAGACATAGCATGTGTAGTGGTAATCGTGAGCCGGTACATGAACAATCCAGGCAAGCAGCATTAAAAGGCAGTAAAGTGGATCCTTAGATACTTGAGTGGTACTACAGAGGTGGCACATTGTTTCAGAAGGACAAATATGGCATTGCATGGTTATGTTGATGCAGATTTAGCTGGTGATGTGGATAACAGAAAAAGTACTACTGGCTATGTTTACACATTGGGTGGTACAACAATTAGCTGGATTTCTCAGTTGTAGAAAAGTGTAGCTCTCTCTACAACAAAAGTTGAATATGTTGCTGTTAGTGAAGCTGGTAAAGAGATGACTTGGCTAAAAAGTTTTCTAAAAGAGTTGGATAAGAAACGGAAGAATAGTGTTTTGTACAGTGATAATCAAAGTGTTATTCATCTCGCAAAGAATCCAGCATTTCATTCTAGGACGAAGCACATTCAGTTGCGATATCATTTCATTCGTTCTCTTGTAAATGTTGAAGCATTATCTCTTGAGAAGATTCATGGCAGTGAGAATCCAGTAGATATGTTAACCAAGGTAGTCACTATTGAGAAACTGAAGTTGCATGCAACTTTAGTTGGTTTTCAAACTTGAGGGAGGAAGACAATTGTTGCGATGTTCTTCTATGTGATGATGGGATATTGAACTTGTGTATATCAGGTCCAAGTAGGAGATTGTTGGGTAGTGTGGATCCTAATAAGTACTGAATACTAGTCCCTACTCTACGGATCCAACTTTGCGATAAGTTGGCCGGAGAGTTACAGGGGGTCGAGAGCCCCTTGCCCGAAGGTAGGGGTTCGGGGTCGTGCCCTCAAGTTGAATTTTTTTGAGGATATTTTTAATATTTTACATTATTTCTTTATTGTCTCAATTCTATCTATTTATAGTTGAGGAGCCGTATCTTATTATAATTTATAACTCTTTTAAATTATAGTAAAATTACAGCAGTCATGAACGTAGCCTTATTCTGAAATAAATCACGTAAATTTTTATATTTTCATATGTGCATATAATTTTAATTTTAGTTTTTTATTTATTTTCATGTCTGAATGATGTTGAATAGATAGTTATAATCTTAACAACACCCACTAAGCTCAGAATCCTGTTGAAAATTAATGAAGAAGCTGTCCTTTTCTGCTGCTCCCTCGTCTCTCTCTCTCTCTATATATCTATATATATGTATGTATGTATGTCGTCTCTCTTTATATATATATATATGTATATATATATGTATGTATGTAAGAGTACATACTTAATAATCTTATTGTGGGTTGAGTGTAGCTCAAATTGTCATATGTTAATCTCCAATAAAATGGATGGTTCCTTTTGTAACAATCGATGATTATAAAGGTGACGTTGAAATCACAAGTTCGATACATCATGATATAATTGATAATGATTGTTGCCTTCACGTAAGCATGAAGAGGGTCCATTCGTGCTGTGAGTGTGTGTGTGAGAGAGAGAAGAGAGAGAGAGAGAGAGAGGGGTTCTTTTTAATGATTTTGGAAGGCTCCTTGCACCTTCGACGAAATTTAAAGGTGGACCTTATCCTACATCCCCTTTTGTTTTCTACTTCCGGTTTTCACCTTTCTTACCATGAAGGAAAATATATCATGATTTTTTTGTTTGGTTGCAAAGAAAACAGAGGAGACGCAAAGAGAAATCGAATTCTGGCACTATCTGTTGTTTGGTCACAATGAAAGTAATGTCTTCATCAATAGTACTATTGTGTTCTCGATAATAATGTTTGCCATTGCTGGAATTGATACTAACATTTTGCCTAATTTTTTTTCTTCAAAAGCTGGATGATATATTACTACAATTATACTGATTTTTTTCCTTTTATTTTTATTTTTATTAACATATTACAAATATTTTATTCCAGACATTTTTCTAAAATGACAAATTCCAATATGACAAAATTTCTACTTTCACATTTTTTTTTGTTGCATTTTTTCAAACTTATCAATTTTTTTAAAGATTTTTTTTATTTTATATAAAATTAAATTTAAGTTAAATAACTTATTTTTATTTTATATAAAAAGATTTAAGGTTTTAATCAATATTTATTTGAAAATAAAAAAAATAAAAGGTCAAAATTGAATAAATGTAAAAAAATATATATAAAATGGGTAGTTTTGTAATTTTGAAAAAAATAAATTAAGTAAAGGAGAGTATTTATAATTTATTAGGTAAAATAAGATATGTCAATATAATTTCACAAGTTTTAAGGAAAGTCAATATAATTGTGAGCAATTTCAAAAAAGATTAATCTAATTTATACATAATTTTATGTTATGTGAAATATTTCTATCCACTTCTCTTTTTCTTCTTCATCCTTTTTATTTTCTCTCCTCTTCCTCCCATACAAACAGTGGTAAGGTTAAGCACCAATTAAGTGTTTCTAAATAGGGTACGCAATGCGGCTTTATTAATTCATTTATATATTTTATCTATTCGATTCGATTTTGTATAGTTATATATATATATATATATATCACATATTATAAATATTATGCATTTCATAATCCCTTTTGAAAATTTTGCAGAACATTAATTGTTTGATGTTTCTTAATTGTTATGGGCAATCTCCATATTTTATCCCATTAGCTTGCCCATCCAAAGAAAGATAGAAATGAAATAAAAATACTTAGGTCATATTTGGTATAGTGGAATGAGTATTCTAAAATTATTCATTCTTATTTTTTTTAGTATGATTGAGAATGTCTATTTCATAAAATGGACATTTTATTAAATATCATTCCAAACATTTATTTGATTTTGATGAGTAATCCTTATTCTATTTCCTATTTCATTTCGTGGATGATCATTTCATTCTTACTCAGTGGAATAGGCATTTCAGTAATGTTTACCTATTTTATGGAATTAACATTCTATTAAAAATCATTCAAAGCATTTTTTTTAATGCAAGTAAGCAAACTCTATTCCATTTCATTCCCTATTTCATTTCACTGAATAATCATTCTATTCTTGCATACCAAACACGACCTTAGTAGAGAATATAAAATGAAAAATTTTGTTCAACCCACAAATAAAAAGAAGAAAAAATACTAAAAAATTTTTAAAATAAATTTTTTAATTTAAAAAATCTATAATATATTTTTTATATATAAAAAGAGCAAAAAAAAAAAAACTTAAGGAAAATGTGTTAAGCTAATTCACAACTTGAACAACTCTTTCGAAGAATTTATGTCTGTTTCGAAATCAATCATGAATTAACAAGGTTATAACATGTTTGATTTTCAAGAAACAAAAGAATAATTTTTTTATAAATATTATAATTCATAACTAATTGAGACAATTAATTTTTAAAATCATACAATAAATTCTCTTTTTTCTAGTTTCTTATATACAGAAAAAAAAAAATTCAACGAGACAATAAAACTATATTATTATTATTTTAGAATGAGTATTACGATGAAAGCTACTTAAATTCAAAAAAATGAAACATCACAATGACAATAATAAAGTGTTCTCACTGAATTTTTTTTACTTCTATACCTAACCTATCTTAACTTCTTTTGGAGTTACGTTCCCCACATACATGTCTGATTGTGCCTTTAATCATTATGAATCCAGTACTGTCATAATAATTTTGATTAGATGCCATTGTTTGTGCTCTCTCTTTCTTGCTTCGCTTCTGCTTGAAGTTGTCTGCAAACAGCATCATTGCCCAAAATTTCTGAACATATATATATTCGTACAATAATTTGCAAATCATACGACAAGTATAATCATGAGGTTTGCTTAGTTTTGGGTGCAGCAATCTTTCTGGTTAATGTTTCTTCCTTTTATCACCAAGTTGATGGCAATTCATTAGAGGGAAATATTATAAGATCTTAATTACAATTTTGATTGCATTTCAAATTTCCATCAAAGCATGGGATTGATATGTAAATTAACCTTAGACTTTACATAATTTGATCATTAAATTCTTTTTTTTTTTTTTTTTTTTCTGAGTAATGTAAAAATTGTTAGTCTTGCAATAAAGTCTAAATTTATGCGAAATTTTCAAACACCAAACATACCCACTAAATTATTATTTTTTTTCTCTATCGAGTTTATTAAGAATTTTAAAAAACTAAGGGTTATCTCTTTAAAAAACTGATTTTTGCACCTAAAGTATAAGTTTATGTGAAATACCGAAACACCAAGCATGCCCACTAAAGTTTTGAGAATCAATTTTCATTAAAAAAATTAAAATTTATGAGTTATATCACTATTTTTTTTTAATTTAGATAAGAGTTTGTCACAAAATTATAATGTATATATTTTTCCTTCCTATGTATAATTTTTAGATCTGTCATCGTGCATGCTCACATATAGAGAACAAAAAATTTCCATCTTTTCTCTTCCTATTTATTGATGGTTGGTTGTATTTCTTGTACACTTTTTTCCATCAACCAGTTTTTCTTCATTTTCAATGATAAAAAAAAAAAAAATTAAAGCTCAATCAAAGGATGGGAGGCAATGACGAATCTAGCTCCAAATATTTAAAAATTCAAACTTTTCTATTGTTGTTTTTTGGGTAAAAAAAAATGTAGAAATTTCCTTCCAATTTTATTTTTGAATCTTCATGGAGGTATCCCAAACTTCTAAAGATGAGTATAAATAAATAATTTGTATATAATCTACAACCAATGATAATTCACAAGTAGACTTGAGAAAATGTTAAATGTTATTTTTTATTTTTTGTTATTGTTGGAGAGTTGAAGTTGAGAGGCCTAGTTCTTGAGTCTTATTGATTGCAGATATATATATATATATATATATAAACAAGTCAATAAATAGAAAGGGTGGATGGGTGGGTTGGTAGGGCACACCGCACATGACCCTTTAGCCCAACTAGTGCAATTTTTGACACTTGAATTAAGAACCCCAATGAATAGGGTGCTCACCTTCCATCTTCTCCACATAAAAAATCTCCAAGAATCTTGTCTTTTGGAACTCACCTAGTCACTCTCTCTCTCTCTCTCTCTCTCTCTCTCTCTCTCTCTCTCTCTCTCTCTCTCTCTCTCTCTCTCTCTCTCTCACACACACACACACACACAAGAAATGTTTGGAGAAAGGTCACTTTCCTTCACCTTTCACCTCACATTTCTGTCGTCTTACCGTGTGAAAGAGAAGTTATAACTTTGTTTCCTTAGCCGGCCACGCCGACCCCCTCATAGCTAAAGTTGTAAACCCAAATGTCTGTTGTTAGAGCTTCAAGGAACAATGATTTCATGAAGTGACCAAACGGTACTTTAATAATTCATTTGCTACTAATCAACAAAGGATAATAAGAATAAAAGCTTAGTAGAATAGAAAGAATTTGTATATGAATGAAATTATTAAATTAAACTGTCACATTCTATAATTAAATCCTAAATTTTTTTTATTTTTATAAATCAGTAAAAAGTATTTTGAACCAAGTTTACGTTTATTAAACTAATCAGGTCTACTTTTTAAATTATAACTGTCAAGAATGGATGCCGAAAATATAAATAGTAGGATTAAATTTCTTTCCTATTATAGTTATGTGCCTTTTCGTGTAAAGTTAAACTTTTATTGATTTTTAAACTTTCACCTTAGATTATACTATAAACACAAAATGTGAGGCTTCTGTTTTGAGTTAGACTTTTATATTTTTATTGGTTTTATACTTTTAATTTGGACAATACAATGAACTCTTAAAAACATAAAATTTGAGTTTTTTTATTTTTATAAATGAGACTTAAAACCATTACTTTGTTAGTTTAATAGTAGAATCAGTTCTGAAAATAACTTATTCAGAACTTAAAATATCAAAATGGGTCACCAAAAATTTAGCCCATGGACTTGGGTTCCGTCTGTAAAGATCTAAAAAATCAGGACAAATTTTTCATTTTTACCGGTAAGGTATTGTTCATGCATTGTTTGCCTATACATGCATCATTTAGGCATAAGTCACTGTAGCTGCAGTAAATACACTGTAGCTACAGTGAAACCTGCAGGAAACAGCCGAGACCAGCCCCTGCCTAGCCGTCCAGCCGCGCACCCATGCCTACTGCTTGACAGCCCATGGCACCCAGCTCTGACAACCCCTTGACACCTGCCCTTAGCCACCCTTTTGAGTCATGTTTGGCCACCCTTTTAGACCATGTTTGACCAATCCTTGGGCCATGTTTGGCCATTTTATTGAGCCATGTTTGACCACTCTCATGAGTCATGTTTGGCCACTTCCTTCGACATATTTTGGTAGACTTCTTGACTTATTCTTGACCTATCTCTTAGGGCATTTGGGCCATTATTCCAAGATATATTTAGAAACACTTTGGGACTATTTTGGAGGCCTATTTTTTAACATGACTTAGACTTATTTTGACTATTGATTAGGAGGGATGTTTGAGTGATCTTAGGAAACTATTTTGGTTCAGTCTAATAGAAAGTTTTCATTTCAAATCTTGGGGAAACATGGGAGAATAAATGCATAATCAACTGAATCCATCTTAATGGTCTTTCATTTATTTTTCTTATTTCATTTCACTTACTTCCCGGATTTATGAAAATTCGGGGTGTGACCCCGTCTGGTGGAAAATTTTCGAAGCTTGAAACCAGAGTTTTGGCCGAAGCTATAGAGAGGAAATTCTTCTTTATGCTGCGATTCTGAGACGTCGGCCGCTAAACTAAACAAGCACTTATTGGGTCAGCCCTCCTATAAAATAAATCTCACAAATTTTTTCAATTCAAACCTTAACAATTTCATGCCAGATCTTGTGTGGGAATACAAGTCTCATTTAATATTTGCATATATAACTTAAAATCTTCATATGTATGTATGTATGTTCCCCACATAAGTAGGAGAGTTTTCATTTTCTCCCGACTAGATGCACTCCAAATTCAGTATCAATGTCATGTTGTTGCCATTACTTCTTGAAAGCAAATAATTGGAGATGTATCATATAATAGCAAGTATAGATATAACAAAGGCATGTTTTATCTGTGCCTATATATCAACCAGCCTTTCATGGCTCTCTAAATATGATCCTTGACGGTCATGTTTGGAAGGTAGGATATGAAAGTTTGATAAAATAAATATTATCCTATCCATGTTTGATGTTTTCATCAGATTGGATATTTATATCTTATAAACCATTTATATTCCATCTGGGTAGGATATAACTTATTACAAAATAGTGGTAGTATTAGAGTTATCCCATTCCACTGGAATAAAAATACAATACCATGTCATAAAAAAAAAATTATAACGCTGCAATATAGATAAACAAAGACGTCGAAGAGTCAAGTTAAAAAAATTATTTTTTTCATTTTTTTCATTGCTCAAATTTTTTTAATATGTTTTAGATTCTTCAATGTATTTTTTATATCCATAAATGGACTATAACAATATATATATATATATATATATACATGTAATTATTGATATGGATGATTCTTAGCAACACGAATCATGATTTTTTTTAGTCACATCAAAGGTGAGAAAATATTTTGAATAATGTTTGCGCAATCATATTCTAAAATGTTTTGTTTATGGTTATTAGATTTTGTAATTAATTTGTGAATAAAATATTAATTTTAGATACCTCGTATGCATATATTTAAAAAAAATAAAATAAATGATTTTCATAAAAATAATTTGTGATACCAGACTTTATATCTACACCTTATATTTGGTAGACACCCAAATTTAGGAATGGAATATAACAACATATATACGTATTTTATCTAAATCAGTTTCAAATATTAAATTAGAATATTTAATATTGCATAAGATTTTATATCTTATTCGATCTAACTATATCTTATCTAATCCCATTTTTTTATCTAATCGTCCAAAACAAGGCGAAATGATTCTTTGTTAGAGGTGTTAAAAGCTCTTACAATAAGTGTCACCTTTATGATTCTTGAAATTAAGAGAGCTATAAATCACAAGTCTCACATGTTCTCTTCTGTTCAAAACTTGTCTAAAATAAATTATATTCTTTTTTTATTTTGTTGTGGGTAGAACTTGAAGCAAAGAAAGAATGGTGATGATATTAGGGGGTGGTTGTGGATGTTGTGGTGTTATGGAAAGAATAATAAAATAATTAATGGTGACAATGAAATCAACTATTAAACTTCAACTGTGAAGAAAGTGACAAAATTTCTAAGAGGAAGGTGAGAATTTTATAGAGACATAATGGATCATTCTTCATGATCTTTTACACAACTTTTTAGCACTACAATATGATATGGAACATAAATGTAAAAGGAGAATTGAAAATGCTGAATTTTTTAGTAACAAAGTAATACGTAGATTCCTCACTCAAATAAGAGAAATAATTTTTTAAAATTTGTAATCGAATTAATATTGATAAAAAAAGTTTACTATAATGACCTATTACATCATATTTATAATGCAAAAACATTACTACTTTGACTAAAAAATCAAAACTCCTATTTTTATTCTAATCCTATTACAATAAAAACTATTATTTTGAATAAAAAACTACTAATTCTTATATTTTCTATATCAATCCTAATAAAACTAGAAAATTAGAGAAATTGTGAATAAATTAAAATAAAAAAATTAAACAATCCTAATACAACTCTAAAATAACTTTTCATATTTTTAGGATACCAAATCTATCTTACATAAGTCCCTCCCACTTGAAAACAATTCGACCTCAAGTTGACTGGATGTATACGATAACGAACTCATCCATAACCCGATTGAATCTTTTCTAAAACAATTGAAAGACTCAAAAAATTTTTCTACCACATCTTTCATGAAAACTCTAAGCTTTTCTTTTGATGACAAAAATGCTCCAATAATAAAGTAAAAATTATTTTCTTGTTCTACTACAATTTCATTTTTCTTGAAAACATTATAATCATTTTTCACAAGTTTAAGCTCAATTTCATCATCTTTAGTGTTGACAACTTCCATAGGGGTTTCTTCATTCTGTGCCATTTTTGCTTTTTATGACAAGAGAGTCTTCTGTAAGAATAGACATGTCTTTTGTAAGGATGGGCACATATTTCAATGGTATAATATTTATAACATTATCACTCAAAGTAGGCTCAATAATTTTATACTTTACTTGTACTTCTTTCTTGATACTACTTTTTCAAGTTTGTTTGTATTTATCTTCTAAGATTTGCACATAATTTATTAACAAAAATCTATCCATCAACAATTTCATCATTCTTGGTCTTGAATGGATGCATATTTTGTTTTGCAATTGTCTATGCCTCTATAAATCAAGCCACTATCTTTTTGTAAATCCAATGAGTTTATATTATGCCCACCAATTTTTTTTTTTTTTTTTTTCTGAATGTCTCAAATCATTAAGACAATTATCCAAATCAAAATCCAATCATGAAAGTTTTAAAAATAAAAATTACCATCAAAATTTGCAAGTCTTTCATAATTGCGAATAGCTTTGCTTGCAGGCTGGCCTTGAGCAAATCCTTTGGCGCAATTCCTGTTGACTGGAAGATCTCTAAGAGCATTAATATTGAGTCGCATGAGCGTATGTTGCATAGCATCAAGCTGATCATTAATCTATGCTAACTGTTGTCCCATGGTCGCCAATTGCCGCCCATACAGCCTCCATCCCATGACGAATGTCAATGGGATTTGGGTTCTCAATTCCGTCGTTTGTCATTGAGTCAAAGAAATCTTCGCTCTGATACCAAATCATACAAAGCGGAAAGTTAAAGGAGATTCGAACACGCTGAATTCTTTAGTAAAAAAGTAACATGAGGACTCACCCAAACAAGAGAAATAATTCTCCAAAATTCGTAATTAAATTAATATTGATAAAAAAAGTTTACTATAAAGACCTATTACATCATATTTATAATGTTAAAACACTACTACTTTGACTAGGAAATTAAAACTCATATTTTTATATTAATCCTACTACAATAAAGACTATTAATTCGAATAGGAAACTATCAATTCTTATATTTTCTATACTAATACTAATAAAACTAGAAAATTAGAGAAATTATGAATAAATTAAATAAAAAATTAAGCAATCCTAATACAACTCTAAAATAACATTTCATATTTTTAGGGTACCAAATCTATTCTACATCACAATATTTGATTTTAAAGTGACATAAAGAGGGGAAAAAACAACAACAATTGGGAAACATGGTTGTACGAAGTTAATAAAAACAAATAATAGATCGATTTCAAATAAAATAGAAAAAATAAAATATTTATGTAGTTTGGTAAGATATTTATGTTCATGACAGATAATCAATACACTATTTATTAGAGAGATTACAAAAGGAAAGCACTTACAAATCAAAAAATTCATTTTATACCCAACAACGACTCACACAAAATCAGTTATCTTTCATAAGAAAAAACCCTTAAAAATATACACTTGGGGAGTTACAAAATAAAAAATGAAACGAGTTAAAAATAACCAAACAAAATGGGTTAAAAAAAATTTCCATTCGACAAACATGGCATTTGGGTGATGGAATAAATTAAAGTTCAGAAAGCAAAAATAAATGTAACAAGAAAATAAAGTCCCATCAACTTGATTTCATACGTTTGTTAAAATGCAAGGATAATAATGGCAAAAGGAGAGGAAGAGAAAGTTCCGTTTGGCGCCTCTTCTGAAGACACAAAAAATAGCGTTTGAGGAGAAGCAATACAAGTACAGAAACACTCCCCCAATTAGTTGGAAAATTCTATGTATGTGTGGGCCGCAACTCAAGACTCTATTTCTCTATATGCTACCAATAGCCAAAAATATGGCTTAATAGAATTATGATAATTGGCTTCAACTTAAGTTAGAGGATCTTTTATGTCCCCCAATTATGTGTCAAGTGTTGATTTAAAGACTCGTATTTAATTAGGATTATTAGTCAGTCGAACTAAGTAATAAGTTATTTAAGTTTGGCACACTAAAATAAATTGTCTCAAATTGTGTTTAAGTTTGATTTATTAATTTTTCGAAACAATCTCAAACGAGTCTTTAATCGAACCAAGTTCGAGTTACTTGATTTTTTATATAGTATAGTATTAGCTCACTTATTGATTTATCGAGTCAAGTTTGTGCATAACTCAATAAATTAATATTAATCTCGAACGAACATTTAATCGAGTCGATTATGAATCAAGTTTGAATAGTTTAATTCGTTTTACAATCATATTTTCATTACAACTTTTGAATTCTATTTATTCTTCGATGGTATTATATCTTTCAAACTTTTCAACATATAAAAATATCAAGAATCCTTGTATTATATAATCAAAGAACTTTTTACTTTCACTGCTATCAACTTTAATATCTCCAATACACAAGAATATCAAAAATTTATATATCACATATATAATTAAAAGAACTTTAATTACTACTATATCATAGAGGTCACTTTAATATTTTCAACATACAACAATATGAAAAACTCACATATCACATAACTCAATCACATAATCAAAGGATTATTTAACTATAAGAACTCACATATCACATACTCAAAAAGACCTTTTAACTACCGAAATCATAGCTACAAGAACCCACATATTACATAATTAAAAATCTTTTAACGATTACTACTAATGTTGAAGCCTCTCTAATACTTTCAACATAAAAAAAATCCATAATCAAAGAGAACTTTTAACTACCGAAATCATAACTACAAGAACTCACATATCACATAATTAAAGATTTTTTAACAATTACTACTAATGCTGAGGCCTCTCTAACACACAACCTCTATCAAGAAAGGAGTTGTGTGACCAACTTTGTCGCTTAATATAACTTTTGAATCTGTATAATATAGTTATCAAAATATATACCATTTTATATTCTCTATCATATAAAAATGTATACCATTGTATCTGCAGGATTCCGAGTTGACTCACTGGGTTTGAAGAAAATGGTCCCCTCCTTCAACCTAACTAAACCTCACTGGTGTATGAAAGGTAAGTAGGCTGGTTGCCCCCTTTGAACAAGTGCAACAAGTCACTCAGCTCCCCCGATCCCATCCATTGGTTATCTGGGTCCCACCCATCTTTTTTGGATTTGTACTAACTTTGATTGATTGCTGCCCCCCTCCCCTAACTTTGTGAACTGCGTTTACACCACATTTGTGAAAACGCAGTAAATGAAGGTGGGGGTGGGACCCAGTTGTTTAAATGGCACTACTCACTCACAGGTCACTGTTCTGTGTTTTCTTTCATGGAGGATGCTTTCATTGCTGTGTTTTCAAACCTTACACGTGGTAAGTTTCTGGAGGAAGAAGAAAAAGAGGAGGTTGTGACTCTTTCTGGGGGCGGCAGGTAGATTAGAGTTGCAGGTGCACGTGATTTGCACGTGATCAAAGATAGGGAGAATGTCCTTGGTAGGGACATGGAAGCAGACCTGGACAATAGTTGGGATTTGGGCAGGAAGTTGTGATTGAAAGGAAGAGCAAATTGATTATGATATGGAAATTAATTTAACAGAAGACCTCTTTATTAATTAGGGGTGCAGTTTGCCGTCAAATAAAAACAAACCTAACTTTCTTGTCACTTTGGCCCATTTTCAACCACTTGCTTTCTTTTGTGTTCACAATAATTGATAGCATCAAAAAGAGACTAATTAATCTAAACTTGACACGTGTCTAAATTTATTGTGTGTAAGGTCACGAAATAACTAGTCATATCCGATCTTATGTCGAACTAGGAGGCTTGGAAGGACTACTTCTCACAGGTACCGACCTCAGTAATACAGGTCTCAGCAATACCTGACCTCATCGTCATTATCATTTTGGCCTACCGACCTCAGAACGAGAAGGCATGTAGCAACAGGGAAACAGTAAAGTAGGTAATAATGATGCGACCGTGAGGCAGGTAGCATGATGCTACTTTAAGGCAAGTAGCATAGTGGAACAGTGTGGCAGGTGGCCATCATGAGGCTGCCATCTCTAGACAACAGTGAATTCCCTGTCTTCACGGTATCAAATCCTACCCACTATAACAGACAGTCATCCTATGATTATCATCAAAAAGGTATTCATAAAACACAATGAATTATCTTTGATCAATTTTTACTCTCTCTAACTTAAGCATCGAAGTAGCTACTGTCGGAGCCATCTCCGACGGCACTCTAACTCATTTGTTTCTCAAATTTCACACCAACAAAAAGCAGAGTTTTGACGAATCAGAAAAGTGTAGCAACAACAACATTTAGATTGACTAGGAATGCATCCACACACACACACACATATATATATATATACACACACATATGCATAATGACTCGTGTTTTGCATGTCTCGATTATTTTTATAGTTCTATATCAAGTACAAAATGGAAACTTGAAAAAATGATAGTTAATAAGGGCATTATTTTTAAATGAATTAATTGTTGTACACGTGTCTAACCTTCAGAATTACAATATCAATAGAGATAGAGACCATTGAGCTATCAATATATAGTGACACGTTTTTAAAACACGAGGAAAGGGTTAGATGTCCTTGTTTAAATCAGTTATTAAATTAATTTAATGTAGTTGGGAAATGAATACTAGGTGGGAAGTGAGTTGTACAAGCCATTTATTTTATGTTGTTCAGAAATAAATAAGTGGCAGGTTTAACTGTTAAAACCAACGGTAAACCCAAACCAGTTCCACCGAAATTTTGGCTTGGTCATTCAATGAAAGTTTACTATTTCTCTCTCTCTCTCTCTCTCTCTCTCTCTCTCTCTCTCTCTCTCTTCATGGTCGTGAATCTATAATTTCCAGTGAGAGAACCTAGACCTAGTTATTATCCTTCATGATTTAGTGATATCAAGTCTTGGATTTCATCCAATTGTCTATGAATTTTCTTTAAGGGGAAGTTGTCATCCAATAGGTTTTATAAGAGGGATGCTTTTTGTTGTGGTCACTTTCTAGCTCGGTAGAGATCTTCCCATCAGCAGTTTACAAAACAAAAGGGTTAAAGAGATTATTGGAGAGAGTTCGATGAAAAATTATCTGATGACTAATTAAGTCAGTTGGGTTTTTAAAATATAATTGAACTGTAATTAGGTATAGATTTAGGGCATACCTTGATAGGTAACGCTAGCTACTATTTTTTTATAGGCATGAGTATGTTATTTCTAGTAAGAGTTGGATTGAGAGGAAATATGAATTATGTTATTCCTATTAAAATTGTTTTCTAACTGAATTCTGCTCGCCAACTTGTACCATAACAGATATGCATGGTCTCTTGTCCTTAGAAGTGCTGAGATAAAAATCTCACGTGATAAATTAGTCCACGTGTCATCATCTTCGTGTTCAAATTATTTTAGACATACCTCTTTATCAATTGTGAGAATTAAATCTTCTGAAATTTAACATTTCTTGTATTATGATGTGTGGTAATAGATGAACAGATCCGCAAAATTTCTTGTATTATGATGTGTGGTAATATATGATCGGATCCGCAAAAACCCATGAGTGCTAGTTTCATTAATTAATCATTTCTCAACTTTCTTATATCAAATGCATAAGCAAAATGAGTCATCTCTCATCATATGATAGGCTTCTGTTTAGGAAGCAATGTATATGTGCATTATATATGTAATATAGTGTGACAGAGACACGACACCGGTTAAGAAGAGATTCTACTTGTCTAATTCGATTATTATTCAATTTGAAAATAAGCCAAACACATTAATCTCCAATCATACTGAACAAATTATCATAATAATCCAATCAAACAAGTCTTTGTTCCTCTTCAAACCACATGAGCTCCCCCAAAGGAGCTCCACCACTCAGAACATTGTTCTTCGTCTTCCTTTGATTTCCCTCTCACAGACAAGAACCCAAACGCAGAACTTGGCGCCTGCATAAGGTCCAGTGTCACGTGTGAGCCGGCTTCATTGAACCGTTCCCAACCGTGTGGTTCCAGGAACATCTGGTGCTGAGGAGGTAACACAGAATTGGAGGACTCGGTTTGAGGTCCATTCATGTCCTCCATTGTTTGATGGCGCCAGTGCGAGTCTCGATCAATGATGAGCTGCCGGGCTAGTATAGCTGCTCGGTTTTCTGCAATCAGCTCGCTTAGTGCAGCACTGCATCTTGAGGAGAGATCCGCAGATGAAATCCCAGAATTGTTCTTCATTGACAGAAGAGAGAGAGCACGTCCTGTCAGCAATGGCATACAGAAATCTCTCAGCCATCAGTTTTCATGTATATTTCTTTCAACTTCTTTGAGTTTTCTACTTAGCCTTCATGTCAACGTAACTTGCTAGAAACAAAAAGTATCTCAGCAAGTGAAGATATTCTGTAATATTTAACGTGTAAAAAATATTGTTATACTTGTGTGTATATATATATCTTCCTTAAAGTGAATGGAACGCTAAAATTCATGATATATATTTATATATATCTTCCAATACTAACATATATACATTAAGGTATTCTAGGGTTTGTAGTCATCAAACTAGATTCCTATATATCTCAAGTTTGATGTCGGACACATATTGTATCGGTCAAAAACATGAATATTTATTTCAGAGTTATTTGAATATATAATTTTCAAATTTAAACTTATCTCAAATTTGTTATTTTAAATTACAAAAAATTATTATTTATTTTTATTGTTTTCTACTTTGAATAGAATTTCTTTATTCTAGTATTATTAGAACTTGATTTTTGATATTAATAATATGTTTTAGAGATTTTACTTTCAACCATTGTGGACATTGATGTGCTCCCCTTCATTGAGTCTAAATTCCTTTATCTAAACCCTACCAATGAATAGTACCACTGAGGCAAACTAATACACAAAAAGACAAATCTTTTTTTTTCTTTTGCAACTTTAATCAAATGAATATGGTCCACCACATAACATTTATATCAAACCCTTTATGGATAAAGATGTGACACATTAAAGGAAATGAAAATTAATATAGGGGAGCCAAATTCACCTTATACATATCTTTCAAAACAATGTATAGTTTTTATATAAATATATAAAAATAGAAAGAAAAAAATTAACATATTTCCAATTGTGTAGGAAATAGACACTCAACACTACTCACATAAATAAGACTTTGGTCTTCAAAACAATGTACAGTTGTTATTTGTTACTATAATAAAAGCTATGATTAAGTTTTTTTTTTTTTTTTCCTAATGAGATAAATGATGACAATTATTCTTTTTTTATTAGTAATGATAATTATAAGAATAAATTACACTAATTTTTTTGAGAATTTTTTATAATTATATTAATTTCTCTTATTTTTATTAACAAACGACATATAACACCTTCAGTCAATTTTTTTCAAAATGACAAAACTAGATATTTTTTTTTTTTTTGCAATTTTTTTCAATTTGATGAATTTTTCTAACTATTTTTAAAAATAAATTTATTTTAAAAAATAAATTTAAAGTAAATAACTTATTTTTATTTTATATAAAAGAAATTTAAGATTTTAATCAATATTTATTTAAAAAATATTAAAAAATGGTTAAAATTGAAAAAAATGTAAAAAGGATGATTTTGTCAATTTAAAAAAGAAAAAATTAACCGAAAAAAAATTATAATTTATCAAATAAAATAAAATAAAAATTAGTATAATTTCATAAACTTTTAAAATCTCGTGAAAAAATTAATGTAATTTAACTCAATTATAATTATTATCAAAAAGACATGAAAGTCAATTCTGTTAATAGTGAGTCAATTTCTTCAAGTTGAAGAGAGAGAGAAAAACAAAGTACCTTGAGGAGGGTTCTTAGCGACGGAATCGTGAGAGCTCTTTCTTCTTCGCTCGTTGTGACCTGCTAATCTCCTCCTGCAACTCCTCTTTGAATCATCAAACTGTGACACTGCATGAAAACTAAACCCCCACCCACACATCAACTCAACTCATGGATCATAATTGATAATACTAATACAAATTACAATATTATTATTAATAATCCCATTATAATCACTTACAGAAAATTTATTAAACAGTGCAAACACACAAAACCAAAATAAAACAAAAAAGGAAATCTCTAAAATGAACCGTTATCCAGTTAAATGAATATAGGTAAACACATATAAACACACACACACACACATATATATATAACTATAGTACATAACAAATTTAGAACATTCATTACAATTCCAAAAAAATATGAAAGTACCAAACAGATCCCAAATATCCCGGAGAATGTCATTCAGCTCCAAATGATTCTCACAAAGCTTCAATTTTTCAATGATTTATGAGAGTAAACGTTTGTTCAAGTTTGTGAGAGATGATAACGACAGTAATAACGTAATGTGACGGTTTTAACAATAATTTTTCAAAAATATCAGAAAGGAGACAAACTATGTGCCAACGACTTCCCAAATTCCAAGCATATGGGATGTGATTATTTCTTACCAAATTTTAAAAATAGTTATTTATTAAAAATTAAAAATCATATGAGAAACTAAAAATAATTATTCATTAAAAATTAAAAATTATTTGAGAGACTAATCGTTGAGGTGAGATAATAATGTAAAATAACGATTCGAATATATAATTAGATATACATAAATACTAGAGCCGGTAAATAAAAAATGCGTCTCTGCGCCGCCGGCGGGGGGGGGGGGGGGGATGGAATGGAATTACCGACTACACTGTTGACAGAACCGTTGCTCTGCTCCAAGAACCACCACTTTCTCCGCCTTTGAATGCATTTCACACACCTTGTGCCTCCGGTGGTAGTCCTTGGCGTCCACCAGTGCCACGTTGCATCCCTCCACCTGACACCTCGGCACCGTCGCCGGCGACGCCACTGTCACCCTCTCCGAGGTAGATGGGCCTGCAAAACCACCACCAGCAGCCTCGTCAAAGGGCTTGCCTCTTTTGGTTATTGAGAAGCCACCAACGTGGTGGCAGTCACTCAGAGTGGTGGCGTCCTCGAAATAGTGCCTCTTGCCGAGTTTTAAGCACATTAGGTGCGGATCTGGGTGGTAGTTGGACCCTGCTCCGTCGTAGAGATTGTTCCCTTGATGAGAAAACATGAACGCGTGGACAGTACTCGCTTCTGGGTGTGTCGGGGTGGGGGTGGGGGTGGTCGACGCCGTGGAACTGGTGGCGACGATGGTAGCGGTGGCGGGAGGGTCTTCGTTGATAGGATTGTTAGGACTATTCCAATCGAACCGTGATGTACCGAGCTCCCAGATATTCCATGCAAGGTTGCTACAATTACCATTCTGCCCTCGGCTACCACTGCTGTTGTCGATTAAGTTCCAACCATTTTCCATCAAGTTCTCTCTCTCTCTCTCTCTCTCTCTCTAAAAGTTTCGCTTTCTCTCTCTATATAGATGATTAATTGTTGGTGCTGGTGTGGTCACTGGTTTTTTGTTTCGAAGCTGAGTTGATTATAAAAGAAGAAAAGATGAGAGAGGGACGGAGGGACGGAGGGAGTTCAGGGAGCAGGATATGGTTAAACTGTGTTCTACTCCAATGGGGAAATGGTTAAAGAGAAAAGGCTGCAAAGTTGCAAGGGTCTGGAAAGAGGAAAATGTGGCAGGTGAGAGAGGGTGAGGAAGGGTATGTGACAGGAGTGAAGGTGGGGCCAAAACGTTTGGTTTTGAAGTGATTTGATTAGAAAGAGTCAGCTCTGAGTCTGTAATGCAATTACTATGTGAGAGAGAGAGAACCAGACTCGAGAGAGATGATAAGACCTGGAGGAAATCCATTAGGAGAGGGAGGGAGATAAAATTACAAGGATGAGGAATTATTCAATGGACGGTCACTTTCCAGTTTACAACATCTTTTCATTTGAGTAAGTATTTTTTTTTATGAAAATTTATTTATTAAAATTACAAAAATTTTAAAATTTTATATTTGGTCAAATTTAAATCGAATTTAGCAATGAATTTTTTAAGTTTAATTAATTAAGATAAATAATTTTTTAAATTATATTTAAGTTCAGTTTATTAATTTTTCAAATTGAATTAAATAAATTAATAAATTTTAAAATATTAAATTATTTATTTCATAAATTATTTTTACACGAATTTTTAATAAATTTGTTTACGAGTCGAATTCAAATAAGTTAATTTATTATATAACTTTAAATAAAGAGTATTAAGTAATCACTATTCACAAGAAATTAATTAATGAAATGATAATTGCATGTTATTATTTGATATGGTGTAATTATTTTGTATAAATTTTAATATAAAAATTATCTACTAAAATTATAAAATTTTGTTTTATGGGGGTTTTGGTTATTTCACGAAATAACTTGCGGCTAAGAGTATGACAGTAAATGGATAATATATTTAATATATATATAAATAGATCGGATCGGATCGGATTGTAAACGGATCGGATCAGCTTATATCATACCCGGTCTGTTTATATTTGAGATAATCGGATCGGGTCACAGATCACTATTTTTAAAACTATATCCCGACTTAGCTAATCGAATCTCGGATCGAATCGGATCGCGATATGCTCCATTTATCGCTTTAATCAATGGTACGTACGACTCTCTAGAATCCAATGTGATATGGACCAAGATCTTGTGTGCACAATTTGTTAAAAGGACAAAATCATGGGACCCTAAACGAGTTGATTGGGAATTCCAAACGAACTACTATGTTATTGAACAATGATACTGAAGGAAAAGGGATAAGAAGACTTCACCTTGATTAATCAAAAAGGATTTCCTCTTCCAAAAAATAAAATACATTGATTTAGAAGCTTAATCACCGTTTTTGTGCTCCAAAGGATATTCATTAAGTTTATGTTTGGTGAAAATGGTGAGAGTCAAAATGGTAGGTGCAACACGTGCTATTGGACAACGAAAACTGTCATGTATGACTTAGTTTATAATTTTTATTAATCTGTTGTTAAAGTTTTATTTTAATTTTTTTATTACTTAATTGTTGGATTATGAAACAATTCTATTATTAGAATTTTATTTAGCATTTACACCTCCTGTATTATAAAAATATTATAATTTATTTATAATATATATTAAAATTTAAAATAATTTTAAAAATTATTATTTTAAATTGTGTCGAGTCACCTTGGATATGATAGCTTTTTATCTGAAGAATGAAGTTGAAAACGATCATCTTTTATGCTCTTTCTTCTTGCATTCAAAAGTAAGAAACAAAAATTAATGTTTGTCCATTTTGTTAATAATTTTTATAAAAAATAATATTTTTTTTTTTTTTTCTTCTATAAACTTTTCGTAATACTCCAAATCGGTTGACTCAATAACATAAATAAATAATTTAATCATATGATGCAAAATGTTTAAATCAAATTATTAGTGATAAATTTGTTTTGTTACTCTTCCCGCTCAATCAATACGAGACAGGAATATCACAATCTCATCCCTTAATTATGTGACGTTCTTGTTGTACAATATAGCCCACAAGGCCTAATAATTTTTCCTAACTAGCCAAATGTAAGAGGTTGCTTCGTTCCCCTCACGATCCTATCTCCTCACAGGATTTGCCATACTATTGTACTACGTGTTTCTTTGTGAGTAGCGGTAGGTACTCACATTACCACGACACTAATCATTGAATCACCCTCACAGTCTCAATCTTTTCTCAAGACCTATCACAGCTACTGTACCACGTGTTTCTTCATCTATAAAAATAAATAAAATAAGATATTGGTACGATGTTCGACACGACACCGTAGTCTACTCTCATATCATATACATGTTTAGATGGACGGTTGCATTTCGAAACATATGTTTTAGAGTACATGTTTTCGAAACATCCATTTAAGCATTTTAAAGTACAAACCCACATTTTAGAAAAGTTTGAGTAAAAACCTTTTTTCAAACTCCTAATTTAAAAACATTTATTTTTTATTTATATAACATGTTCGACATTTTTAATCATTCATCCATATAGTAAATGTCATTTAAATCTTATTCAAATACATTTATCAAAATAGTCAAAATTTAACTCAAATTTATTTTTTTCAAATTGCATTTTTCTCAAATCGTATTTTTTTACGACTCATTCAAATAAGCAATGTACAACTCTAAACTTGTTGACTCAATAGCCTGAATAAAGAGTCTCATCACGAAAACACGTTGTTACATGCTGGTTAAATTCTTTTCATTCAATTAGTATAAGATCATCTCCAACCCACCTTCAAATTTAAAGATTTTAAAATAGTGAAGTAAAAAATAATTTCTAACATATCTTCAAACCACTATGCATCCATTAATTATTTTTATAATACTTCCAATTTAATAATTATTATTTTATATTATTTAAATAAATATTTAAAATTAATTTATCAAGAAATTTTTAATTATTTTTAATATTTAATTCTATAATGTATTTTAATTTGTAATTTCTTGAATATATCATGGAGTTTTTAATTAAAAAAATGATAAATAATTGAAGTTTGGATTAATATATGTTAAATAATTATATTTTGGATATAAATAATATTATAAAAATTAAAATTTGTAAAATAAATAATAATTTGAAGATTGATATGATTAAAGCAAAAAAGTAAAAATGTGAGACCCATCATTTTAAAATTTTAAAAAGATACTAAAATAAAAAATGAATTTAAAAATATTAGATCGAGATGCTCCAAAATCAGAATATCACAATTTTCTTTCTTGTTTATTCCCTTTTCCAACATATAAGCACTTCTGGTGGACCGAGTCTAAAGGAGAAAAATCACAATTGAAGCAGAAAGTACAAAAAAATTTATTATATGATTCAGAATTAATAACTTTAATTAATTATAAAATAATATATATAAAATATTAAATTTATTTTATTATTTTTTATTAAAATTTATTATATTATTCAGAATCAATCATTTTAATTAATCATGAAATAGCATATATATATATAAATATTAAATTTATAAAAAATAATAGAATAATTTTTATTAACATAATATGATTAATCAAAACCAGTAACTTAATCAATCGGGCAAGAGCATGCAATAAGTTCTCAAGAGAGTGGGCTTATTACAAGTCAAGTCTCACTAAGGTGAATATGCATTAATCAACTTTTTGAATTAATTTGAAACAGTGCCCAAGTGCCAACCGCCTTCTCTCCTTCATTCAATGCAACAGTCTGTAAAGTGTATATACAGTCTATACATTTAGGCTTGGCCATACAGGTGTCTCACATATGGGTCCCACACTAAGATCTTCCAATCGCAGCAAAGATTCACCGCATTGGCTGATCGCGACCACTCCTTCCCATTCTTTTTGAATGCACAGATAACAAAATTATATTTTTTTTTTCCTTTTTCTTTAAAAATTAATAAATTCATTAATCCAAAATGATCAAATAATTGAGGTTGGTTTTCTCGTAAATATCTGAAACCTTGATGGCTGTTATAACTTATATTGCGGTTGCACCACTGACTATCCTTTGATGGAAGAAGTTGAGACAAAACCAACCATATAACCGAATAGACTGCAAAGAGCAAAACACACTTGCTCGGAATAAATTTTGATACCACCACTCTCGGAGGAAAAATAATAATAAATCGTTTTTCTTGTTGTAAAATGATTTTTCTTAAAAAAAATACTAAAACAGATGAGATTAAAATGTACAAAAAATTTAGTCTATGTTTAGAAGGAAGTGAGTTGGCAATTTAATATCCATTTTTTTTTTTGGTTAAAGTATTAAGCTCTTTGAGAAATTACTTTCTCGATTCGTTAGAGGTTATAGAGTGGGATGGTCATTTCTCAACTCCGATTTCGTTTATATTCTTTGTCTTTGACCCTGTGCCGTTTCATTTAGGGGTTTATCCCGAACTCGATCCCGTTTATATTCTTCGACTTCACCCTGCCTCGTACTCCGATATATATATTTAAGTAAGTAAAAACTTTTATTTTGATAAGTAAATTAATTTTTTAAAAAAATAACTAATACAAGAAAAAAAAATATATGAGTGTGATATGAAAAATTTTAAAACTAATTTTATACAATGTTGTTTATTAGTAAATATAGTTTATATAAGAATAAATAAAAAAAATTTAATACATAAACAAAGCGAGGTCAGGATAAGGTGACCATTTTAAAAGTCATACGCTGACCTCGTTTGTGAGTACCCCATACTCGACTCACTAGGGCGAGGTGGGGCGGGACTGGACATGACAGGTCCCCAACATAACAAGACAAATTGTCATTCTTAATCACTACTCTCCCAAAATAAGTAATCTTATCAAAATAAGTAATGCCTGACCCTTAAGAAAAATAAATAGTTAAACTCGAATCTTCTTATTAAGCAAATGCATTATAAAAGGTCTCAACCTCAACTGATCTATCCAGATGAGTTAATATTAGACCAATCAATTATCAAAACTTTTCCAAAAGACATGTACAGATATAAAATCGTGACATTTCTATTGGTTTAAATCACTTAGCATTCACTAATTTTTTTCACAAAATAACTTTTAGTAGAGTCTATGGCACTCCAAGGAGAGGGAAGGCTCTCTCTAAGAACTCTCAAACCCGGTTCAGAATTGAAAATTATTTGCTCTCCTTCCCCATACCACCATGACTTTCTTAGGATTTGAATATATGATCTCCTTATTAGGAACTGATTTAGTTCATTAGTCCCGATACTTCGAAATAGGAAACCGAGTTGCGAAAATACAATGAAATGAAATAATTAAAATCTATTTTTTCACAGGGATCACATTCACACACACTTCAAATAATTTCATCATCTTCATTACTCTTAAAAAATAATACTCCTTCCGTCCCATTTTAAGAGTCTTTTATCACTATTCATTTTAAGAGTTTATTTGAAAAGTTAACGTATTTTTTAAGTTATAAATTTTTAAAACTATTCTTTATTACACCTAATGTGAACATGATTTATAATTAAATGAAAGTAATATGAAAAATTAAATAGTTTCAAAATAAAAAAAAAACAATATTTTCAAAAAAATTAGAATGCCCAAAACGCACTATCATTTTGGAACGGAAGGAATAAAAAAAAAGAAAATTGAGCATGACTAAATTTTTATTCTATGTATACTTTTTACCTCTTTAAATAACTGATCGTTACATTCAAATTGTTCAAACAATTGATACAAGGTTGAATATGAGAATTGGATATCAACCAATTAATTCAAACTTTGAGAATTTTAACATAAGGGTTTATAGTATTCCAAATTAGTGCATGGTTCGGGTGAATGAATACAACACTTAATTCTCTAATCATTAGTATTTAATAAATTAATAATTTTCTTTTAAAAAAATTCAGCTTGCAACGTGTACATCATTATAATCCACCTTCTTGCAGGGTACCTTTGGTTAGTACCTTTGGTTAGTACTTAGTACAGGGCAGCAAAAACAATTTTAATGATTTTTACAAGAAATACTCCTGTCAAGCAGGAAGACATATATGCATATAGAGAGAGAGAGAGAGAGAGAGAGTCCCAACTTTGTACTTGGTGAAATGGGCTTCTGACACGTGGATATCAACAAAACTCTCTCAAGATCTATAGGACTCGCAGAGTAGGGAAACTGAGAGACATGGGGATCTCCGATAACAACGTACCACAATGTTCCTTTTAATGAAACACATAAAAGAATACAAAGAGCAAAAGGAAGAATGGAATGGGCATGGAAAGAGGGGACCATTTTTTTAACTTTTATAACTTTGTTTTTGTGGTAAAATATGAGGGACCATTCTACATTGTTTGATATTGGAATTTAGTTTGTCACACTAGTGTACAAATTATCTTTATCTCCATCTCTTTACCATTGGGTGGTTCACACTTTAGGGGCACTACTTGGTACATATACATAATATTAAAATCTTTTGGATTGTCAAGCTCAAGAAAATATAAGTATATACATACACACATGTATAGTATTGATGATGAACTCTATAAATTTCTTGTGTCTCGAGCAAGTAAATTTCGTAAAACGTAAGTTCTCGTATTGTTTTCAAATCAGAATGTTTAAGTTTACGGCTTATCCCAGAGTACTTTTATATAATAATATTATTAAATCTTTCTTTAATTTATTTCTCTAAAAAATTAGTGTGAACACGAGTGAATAATAATATTTCTTTCATTTCTTAACGTAAAAGGAAAAGTCTATATATGAGACTCTGCCATTATATACATAATCTTGAAAATTATCAAATACACGAAGTTTAATTCTTATGAACAGAGATACTATTTTTACAATATTGACTCAGAATCGAGCAATCGTTATATAAAATATCGTTTAAATTGGATTAATATTAAATTCATGTTTACTTTACCCTTCCATGTCTTGAGTTTTTTTTTTTTTTTTTTCAAACCTCCACTTTAACAAAATAAAAAATAGAGAGAGAATAAATCCATAAAAATTGTTCCATCAAGGCAGTGTCAAAATGGGCCCCTTACATCTGCAGGCCTCGCTGTCCCTCTGAAACTTTTAAAGGATCCGGTGTCCTAAAGAATCTGTACAGGGGCCCAGAACCCTTTATGGGCCCATATAACATCTGCTGTCCGCCAAGGGGAGGCTCCAATAATTTCACTAGCTGGTCGTTTCTGTATGAAACGAACTAGACTTGAAAATTTGTTATATACTTGAAACCTCAAGCCATGAGAGCCGTTTGATGCTCGTTTGATGGTATTAGGAGAGAGAATATGGGCCTGAAACTGAGTGGTCTACCAAAATTGGTTCTACACAACCAGAGACAGTTTAAAATTTTCAGTTTGGAGGAGTTTAATTCAAAATATTAAAATTTAAAAGGATTTATGTAAATATATAAAAAAAAAAAAAAAAAATTAAAGGGAGTAAGTTCTATTTTGTTAAAATATTTTAATAAAATTAATGATAAAAAATATAATATCAAAATTTTTGAAAAAATCAGTAACCTCCACTTGTCCTTCTTTGAATCTGTCATTATATATAACACTCGTGAAGATTATAACTTTGTCCACCTACACACATCGTGTGCTTGTGTAAAGCACACGTACCAATCACCGACACTGGAATTGTTAGTAGACTACATTGCTTTGGCCCTTTCCAAAATTTGAAAGAAAAATGACTTATTTTATTTTACTTCCTCTCAAAGTTTTGGACTATTTGAATTTAGCTCACTTTACAAATTTTGTAGAAAGAGATTCCAGCATTATAATTGAATTCAACAGCTTGTATGCTCTTCTAGTGCCAGAGTATTTCTCTCTTTCTCATACTGATTGTGCTCAGTTTTTTTTTTTTTTTTTGGGGGGGGGGGGGGAGTGTTATTGTGTTGTGGTTTTGGATTCCATCCAAATTTTATTTATTTTTTAATTATTCATTGTGTTTGTGTATTATTTTATTAAAAATTAGTGAATAAAATATGAGATAATGTTATTTTTTGAATTTTAATTTTAATTTTTAGAATGAACAAACTGATTGTGTTTCATATTGAGTGTTTTAATTTATTTTCTTCCATTTTCTTAATAATTTTTTTTATTTTATTAATAATAATAAAATATATATATATAGTTATGACATCACATTTTGATTTCAGTTTATTACATTTTGATTGATTTCTAATCCCACCTTAATACAAATTCTTAGTTGACGGATCCAAGCGAGACAAGTAAAGGTCATGATCCTGCAAAAAATTTGATATTATATTTTTTAGAACTAATTTTGTTATAATATTTTAACAAAATAGAACTTAATCTCTTTAATTTTTTTATATATTCACATAAACCCTCGTAAATTTTAATATTTTTAATTTGACTTATTTAACTAAAATTTCCGAATGCACTTACTCCGCCCTTATTAATCAAACTCACAAAGTTCCAAATTTTGGAGTGTCCAAAGCAACAGTCGAGCCTTTTACGCCTCACGCTCTTTATTTTTAGGGTTATATTATCATCGACGCTAGCAATTAGATAAGTTTTAAGAACGAAAACAAAAAACTTGCCTGGGTTGGTTTGAAGTTTATAACCCAAGCCCACGTGACTCCAAGTACAGAACCAAATTGGGCTATGGTCAAGTGAGTTGGACTTAAGCCCACCCAAATTGGAAGCTATAGACTTTTTTTTTTATTATTATTATTAATACAAGCAATGTGGAAGAGAGAAAAGAGAAATCGTAAATATTATTGACTGGGCTACCATATGAATTACGATTGAAAATTACATGATCAATCTTTCTACCCTAGCAAGTAGCAAGTAACATGGGGAGCCAAAAGGTGTAATATTGGAAAAAATATTTGGTCAAGACCGTTATTTCATATTATTATCTAATGTAATAAGACTATCTCGTACAAAGTTTTAATTTCAAAATTTATTTCTCATGAAGTTATAAAGTTTGTAAAAACGAGTTATTATTAGGGGTGACAATTTGCCCCGCCCCGCTCCGCCCCTAATGGTGTGGATATGGGGTGCTCATAAACAAGGCCGGGACGGAAATTTTAAAACTCCGTCGGGTTCGGGGCGGGGTCGGAGAATGGTCACCCCGCCCCGTTTATATATTAAGTTTTTTAATTTTTTTTATATATATTATATTTATCAATAAATAACCTTATATAAAATTAATTTTAAGATTTTTATATTACACTTATATATATTATATATATTTTTTATTATTTATTTTGAAAAAATAAATTTATTTATTTATTAAAATAAAAGTTGTAACTTAAAAAAAAAAAATATAACGGGGTTCAGGGCGGGGCGGGGTCGGGGAAGGGTCACCCCGCCCCGAACCTGCCCCGAACCCGTCCCGTTGCCATTCTTAGTTATTACATCTAATAATGATGTAAAGTGACAGTCTCATTAAATAACTTTTAGAGATGTGACCGAATAGTAAAGACGTTAATAATAAAATTCAAGCGTATACCTGACTGTTATAAAAATGAGTCTTAATCTAATGTGTATAAGCTAATTCAGAATACCCTTTATCAATTTATCAATAAAAAAAAGTTTCAGGAAGCCAAATGTACTGAAGCATCTGGTAGTTGGACAGAGAAACAAATTACATTTACTGTATATATAAGATCAAATCACCATGGGTTTGAGTTCAGTGTTATAAACACACACACACATATATAAAACTTGGGTTCAGTGGTTGATAAATAAGAAAATATAATAAGTTCGAAACCCATAGGTATAATAATTTCCTTCTTTAAATGATTTCCAGCACCGCAAACCAACATGCTCGAACCTTGTGCCGCCAAAGTCATGGTGCAAACCATGGCAGTTCTCTTGATCCGACAGTACGAAGAAAATGATGTTAGAAAAGTTGTGCAAATAAAATTAATGTTCTCTTGACCAAGAAATTAACTCTTAAAAGCGTAACATCCATTAGAAAGATGCTATACATAGCATTTTTTTTTTAATAAAATTTTTCAATTACCAGACATAAGATAATTAAATTTATTATAATAAATAGATCAAAGATCAATTATTTGTCTCTACAAATAAAAAACTATTGAGAAAATTAATTATAAATAACAGTTTTCCTATTTATTATGCGAGCTATATTAACAAGAGGAATTCAATGAGCAATTATATTTTAGCTAGCCTAAGACCAGGGATGAGTGGGCTGGAATTCGAATTAAGTCATGTTTAAATTCAGTCTAAAGTCTAAAACAATCAACTTAAGTTTAGCCTGTAAACTCAACCTTAAACTCAAACAACTTCAACCTGAAGCTTAACTCAAATTAAAATTTATTAATATCGAGTTCAACCCAATCTCGATTATTAATTCTAATTTTCAGATTTTATTCATAGTTTTTTCAATAAATTGATATATTTTTTACTATTTTGACTATACACTAAAAAACTTGAATAATTTCTCTCAACTTTTCAACTTAAAAGAAACTAAAATTATTAAAATAATTCTTTCAACATAATTTACATTTGAAAAAATGTTAAAGGTTAAGAAGTTTTTAAAATTATAAAAATATAAATAGTAATTATTGTAAAGAAAAAAATTTTAATTTAATTGAATAACTAAAGTATAAAAAATATAATATTTAAAATATTAAATTTAGAATAAATTAGGCTAAAGTTCAGACTAATATTAAATTTAAGTTTGGATTCAGGTTGGCTTTGAGTTCAGATTTCGAAAGTCTAACTCAAATTTAGTCCTAATTTAGATTAGATTGAATTATTTTGTTTTAATTCATTTCAAAGTATAAAAAAATTCAGATCAAATAGGACTAGCTTGGTTGACCTGCCCAAAGGTTGCACCCCTACCTAAGACTAAGGTAGGCATGTTATCCAGAACTTCCCACCCAAAGGGATGAAGTTGAATGTTGAGTCTTCTACACGTCCAAAGCTGAGAAAAGCTGACTTTCTCAGAGTTATTAGACATAGACACATTGAGTCTTTCACACGTTTATATATATATATATATATATAGAGAGAGAGAGAGAGAGAGAGAGAGAGAGAGAGGGGTCCATTTTAACCAGAGCAACAATGATAATAGCTAGCGGCCAGTGCTTTCTTGAAACAGGCAACTAGTCTTGACTTGAAAACGAAACAAACGAAAACTACATTCTGTTACACCAGAAATAACCTTTAGCTATTTCATATGATCGTCTAGCATTATGAACTTCCTGTAGCAATGACCTGGAATATTGATGTCTGACCCCCCCCCCCCCCAAAAACAAAAACTGCCAAAGTTTCTTCTCCATTTTTTGGAAGCACTAACAAGTCTGTTCATCAATCAAAATACTACATCGTTTTGCCCACCAATTAATCCTTAAAAATCATAATATATATCCACCAAATGAAAAGACCCGACCAGCAAAAGGAAGCTTCAATCTAACTTCCTTCCCATTATCATTTATAAATCAACACAAGTCAATTCCTAATTATGCATCACCATAGTTCAAAATTATTATTAATTTGACATACACCGTTCGTTATTTTTTAATAATTTAAAATAATAAATAATTTAACATAATAACGGAACTCATCACATACAAAACAGAATCAATAATACTAGGCTTACTTAAAAACTTTACCAAAAATGTTTATCCTTCATGAGTTGGCAGTATTGTATTGGCTGAATATCATATCATGGTTGAATATCACACCTATGTCATATGATGATGTGATATTCAGCTAATACAACACTGCCAACTCATGAAGATAAATATTTTTGGTAAAATATAAAAATAAGACTAGCATTACTCACACAGAACTACACCCAGAAATGATATAAGTTGATATATATATATATATATATATATACATATATATATTACTCCATTGATTTATTTTCTAACACTTTATTCTTTTAGAACAATTGATATTTTAATTAATCTCTCTCTCTCTCTCTCACACACACACACACACATATATATATAAAGTATATAATAATCAAATTTGATCCGTTCTCTAGTAAAACATAAAGCTTCCTCCATATCTGTCAACCTAAGCTTTCAACCCTAACAACCATGTTTTCATATTACAGTTACAATATCTTTCATGTTCTCTTCATCATCTCGCTGCAACCATGCGTTCCGGCCAGAATGACGCCGGAGTTTACTGCCAAACCAGAAAATGCAACAACTGTAAAAAGTCATAACAACACGTGGCATGAGTTCGAGAGGTTCCTAGATGCCAGGAGAGGCAGCCATGTCAGCGGCATGTCAGAGCTCAAGAAGTACTTTCATCGTTTCGGTTATCTCCCGGTACTGCAAGATTTAAATTTCACCAATACATTCGATGCGCGGTTCGAACATGCCGTTACTCGATATCAAGCAAGACTCGGGCTGCCAGTCACCGGAATTCTCGACTCCGATACGCTCTCTCAGATAATGTCACCACGCTGCGGTGTAAAGGACACGTTACGGACGTTGCATGCAACGAGACACTATGCATATTTCACCGGACAGCCGAGATGGGCTCGAAATGTTCCGATGACTCTCACGTACGCATTCTCGCCGGAGAATTTGATCGGAAAACTGAGCTTGCCAGACATAAAAGATGCATTTAAACGAGCTTTCTCTCGTTGGGCATCTGTTATTCCGGTGAAGTTCATACAGACGGACGATTATGGATTTGCCGATATCCGGATAGGGTTTTACAGCGGCGATCACGGTGATGGAGAGCCGTTTGATGGGGTGCTTGGAGTTTTAGCCCATGCATTTTCACCTGAGAGTGGGAGGTTTCATCTTGATGCAGCGGAGACGTGGGCCGTTGATTTTAAATCGGAGAAATCAACGGTGGCTGTTGACTTGGAATCAGTGGCTATACATGAGATTGGACATCTGTTAGGTCTGGCCCACACTTCTGTTAAGGAGGCAGTTATGTACCCTAGCTTGAAACCTAGAGAAAAGAAGGTGGATCTGAAGCTTGATGATATAGAGGGTATACAAAAACTGTATGGTTCAAACCCTAATTTCAAGTACAGTTCTTCATTGGAATCTGATATTTCATCAAATCAAGCCGTTGATTTGAGGGGTAGATCAACAATGTGGGCCACCCTGATCATGCTGATTCTGATATTGTGTTTGTGCACACAGCCTAGCTAGCCTTGGGAAGCTCCAACTATCACTGTACACAAGACTGAAGATGGAGTTTTATGCATGCTAATCTGTCTGACTATAAAATACTTTTAGGGTTCTTAACTGCTTAACACTCAGTGGTCACAACCCCCGTAGCTCGATTAGATAAATTCATGGGCATAAGTTTAGAATTCTTGCATTTGAGTCACCCCGGATCACCTAACACATTACAAAGTATCAAATGTAAAGATTGATAAGGTTCATAATGGTTCATTTTCATAATTCTTATATGAAACAAATAATTCTATTCCAATAAATAATACTAAAAAAAAGAAGAAAAAATAAACACGGAGTAATCACTAATAGTTACATCTCTTTCATTCCATTTTCATTTTTTTCATACATATATATATATATATTTGTATTCTTTTAAAGATTTTGTACATATAATGGTGAAACTCGGAATTCAAAGTGTATAAAAAAATTCTTTTGTTCTTGCTTATATATATAGTCTAAAATATGTGATATGAACAAAATTTTTTTTTTTTAGCATGTCACTTTAGACTGTCTGGCCACTCTTAGCCTTTGTTTTTTTTGGGGGTTTCTTTAATGCACAGCCTTTAATTTTCTTCTAAAAAAAAAAAATTATCCTAACCTTAGACATGTTAATGGAAAACAAATTGCTTGATATAATAAACTAACTGACACATAAAAATGTTCCAGTCGCTTGTTTGGTACAAATAAATCATAGCATGGATCAATTGTTCACTGGCTATGATTAGTTATAGCATTAATTAATCTCTTGAAAATAAATCCAACCTATCAAAACCCATTTCTCAAAAGGGATAAGATAGCAGGAGTGACGTGTTGATCAAGTGAGTGAGAGATATCATCATTGGCTCACCTAACGTTTTCGTTACTTAATAGCTTAATCATCCTTAAAATAAGCTCCTGAAACTTAAGATCTAACTCTGGACGCCTCAAAATATTTAAAGAAAAAGGATTATGAATTTGGGATAGGGAGATTAATTAAATTTAAAATGCATGGTCAATGCGAAGTGAGTACTTAGTAGGTCACTTGTCCAAGTCAAAGTTGGTCTCTGCCGGTCATTGTCTCACCAGTGCGTTCAACCATAACGATCTTGATTTTGACAAAAAAAATTATTTATTAATCGAGTGTATTGCAATCAAGTTAATAAATGATTACTAAATAAATAAATATCACTTACTAATTTGTTATGCTAGCTCGATTTTAACGGGTTAATTTATAACATGGGAATTTAAAAAAAAAAAAAGCTATGAAAAGAATTTTAAAACCATGCCTTTTAAGCTTTTAATATGTAAAAAAATGATATCTTTGTGATATGCTAATATAAAATATAAATTTCATGTCAAATTTGATATACATTAATATAGAAGTTTTTTTTATATATATATATTACTTTATAATTAAAAAATCTTCCAGTAATAATTGGCATGATAAAATCATTCATATGAAGAAACGCTCACTCAATAGATATAAGGAAATTAGAGGTGATTATGATCATCCTAAATTTTAAAATTTTGATATTTTATATCTATTTTGTATATATACATATTTAAAATTAAGACTTACTCCCACCATATTTTTTTATTTATATAAGAAACCCTTTAAAATTTTATTTTTTTCCTACGTTAATGGTCTAATCTATTGTTGAAATTGATTTTAAATTTTTTGTTACTTAGTAAACATTTTTTAACAATATATTAGTTTATGTCTGATTCTAAAAAAATACTTAAAACTTGAATAAAATTAGACTATAGATGAGTTGATTTTCTTAAAAATCAAATAACTTAATAGAGATGATTTTGATCTAATCCAATTTTAATAATTTCCAAACAGCCCTTAAAAGTCGCTCTATACTTGGATTCGCTCTACTCCTTTAATTGTTCCACACTGAACCTACTCCACATTTGGACTCACTCCACACTTGAATTTGTTCTACTCTTGGAGTCGTTTCACTCTGAGTCAATCCACTATTAGTTGACCCACTTTTAGTCGCTTCATTTTTTTCATATCGAATCATCTAATGGTTGCCTAAGACTACAAGCAAACCTTTAAGGAACTCTTAAAATTCGGTATGCAAATTACGTGCGACTCTCATGTTTCACTATAATCTTTCGCGGAGAAAGTATTTTTTTATTTTATTTTATTGTACACAGTGTCACCATCATAATTGCCGCTTAATCCTAACTATCTAGTATCATGTGTCTTGAACTAAATTACGTGTACTGACTACTATAAATACTAATGCACCGTAATCCTCTACCCTATTTTCTCTCTTTAGATTATCTCCACTTTCATCCCTCACATCTCTTTCGAACTTCTTGACTATGTTATATGTAATTTCTACTCTCTATACAAAGTCTATCTCAATATTTCTATGTGATCATCATCCGATCTATTAACCATTAACTATTAACTATTAACAACAAGATAAATGTTAGTATCAATCGCGAGTGTTAGACACTCGCAACTTGACGCTAGCATCTCTCTTGACAATAATTAAAAATTCACACATTTCCTAAAAAAAAGGTGCCTAATCACAATTTTTTTCTATTTATTGATATTATATAAATGTAAAATGTAATTCATTAAAAACAAATGTGATGACTTTTTTTTTTTTTTCCCTTTCCTCATGTTAAAAAAAAACTGCAAAAAATGAGATAATTAATGGAATATGGACCTTGCTAGCCACAAACGACGTCGTAGTATTCGAAATCATTACACCCCCTCCCAAGTATGTTTTGAGATGGTTCTCGTTCCCTCTCGATTCGAAACTGCTCCATTAGACTTGAACATTCCAGAGAGAGAGAGAGAGAGAGAGAGATCAGGTAGTCATTTGGGTGGTGGCCTCACCCATCTCTGAACCTCACTCACAACGAACAGAGGTAATCTAGGGGTTTTCTTCACCTCAATTTCTATTGATTCAGTCGGGAATGGGGATTGCGGCACAAACTCCTGATATTTTAGGAGAGCGCCAATGGGGACAGGATGTTCGTACTCAAAATGGTACACCTTCTCTCTCTATATACACACCCGCATATGCAACAAGCAAGCACACACTTGGGCGTATATAATTGAGTAATTCTACATCTTTTTTGTTCACTTGTTGGACGAGCAGTTGTGGCTTGTCAAGCAGTTGCCAACATTGTGAAATCCTCGCTTGGTCCTGTTGGTCTCGATAAGGTATTCTCTTTATTAAATGAGAACTATCTACATTCTACAATAGTGCAGTAGTTTTATATGTCACTGTA
The DNA here is from genome assembly GCA_008638375.1 of Nyssa sinensis. NCBI lineage: Eukaryota > Viridiplantae > Streptophyta > Magnoliopsida > Cornales > Nyssaceae > Nyssa > Nyssa sinensis. The sequence continues at coordinate 39,680,426 of CM018052.1, forward strand.
AAATGAACGCGATTAACATGTTTTCTGTTCTATTAAGTGATTATACATTTGCTATGAATTCTGAATGAGCAATATTGTGCAAGTGGTAATGGTGTATGTAACATACACCATAGATCTTAATCTTTTATATGTCCACTCAGTTTGTCCATAATTATGGCAAAAAAAAATAAGGACTCATCAATATAGAAAATTCATTTGTTTCTCTCGCAGTTGTTCTTACCGCTTGTACTCAGTACTCACGCATTCATCATACATGTGCTTTATCATTTACTTAAAACTCACTATATCAGATCTCTAGAGACTCTATCATAAGCTTTCTTCAAATCTATAAAAATCATATGAATATCTCTCATCTCCCCATAAAGGGATGGAGCCAGGAATTTACTTTAGAGGGGGCAATTTCTTTTACTAAATATTCAATCATAAATTTTAAAATTAATAAAATATAAAAATGTAATATTAATTAATCATATTCTTGATAAGTAACTAATGTTATTGATATAAAAAAATTTATAAATTTGACAAAAGTTCCAATCAAAGAAAGAAATACTTTAAAAACCTTATACTACACAAAAAAAATTCTAAGAAGTTCCCTTAAGTGTCTTCAATAAGTAAACGACTTCCATTGTTAACCTCCTTGACATAAACTCAAGCCGATTCTATGGTGATCTTAATCAGTGCTCAATCACTCTCTCAAAGTTTCATAGTATGACTTTGAAACAATGGTCATATAATTTGAGATATCCTCTTATTTTTATATATAGGTACTTAAGTATTTTTTTGCCACTCATCAAGCATTTTCCTAATTGTTATAATTTTATTAAATAATTTGTTTGCTAAGGCATGTCATTTCTTTTTCTTTTTTTTATCAGCAAGGCATGTCATTCTTTTCCCAAAACCTCCAAGTCTTGGTAGGATTACCATCCAGTCCTAAAAGTTTTTTACCTATTTCACATTCCTCAATGTATTTTTTTTTTATACCTTGGACACCCTAATTCTACAATATATATATATATATATGTATGTATGTATTCTAATCTCGATAAGATTCTCTACACTTAACCTTCTTATTAACTTCTTCTCAAAGTAACTTTTTATTTTATTTAATCTCAGCATCATTTATCAAGATGCTTAAGTTCTTGCCCATCTTCCACTTAATTTGATTAAAGTTTCTAGCTTTCTTCTCTCTTAACTTGGTGATTTTGTATATATTCATTATGAAAGATAATTGAATTAAGAGCGTATAAAATGCCAACTGCATCAAATAATTTGAACAGAATTAGTTTGAGTTCCAATTGGCATTGGAGGGTTTGTGCTTGACAAAGAAGTGCAACGTTGAATTTTCCCAAACCTTAAATCTGCCTTATTGCAGCAAGGCATACACATGTTCAATAAAGTGTAAGGGTTCTTCATGCATGTTTGAAATCTAATGCGTGTGTGCCAAAGTTGTGATAACAGAGTGGTTTAGTGTAAGAATGGTATCTTAAAGGGAGGGGTCGGGTTGAGGGTTCGATTCATATGGTAGATCAAAAATCCAATGTGTGCTTGTGCGCATGTGAGGCCTCCTAGTTCCTACCCTCCCCCTCCCAAAAAAAAAAAAAAAAATCTCTTTTTAAAATTTCAAGGCACGCATTCTTCTTGAACATAATGCACTTTGTTGAACTGCATGTAAAAGTGCCCATGAAATTTCTAGGTGTTTTTTTTTTTAATTAGTTGTATACCATTGCTTATTGAATAGCGAATTGGCAGCAACAAGGTCCAACAATCTATTTGTTGGCTATAACCTTTACAGCCATTAGTGACATCTTTTGGAATTTTCAAAATATATAATTTCTTATTGCGACTTCTTTTTGTTTATTTAATAATTAATAATTTCTGTTAGTATCTATATGAGATGGTTTCATATGATCTGTGACTTATGTTGTTGATTTTGTATTTCAGATGCTAGTTGATGATATTGGTGATGTAACAATTACTAATGATGGTGCTACAATACTCAAGATGTTAGACGTTGAGCACCCAGCTGCCAAGGTGGATGAATAAAGCCCCTTCATTACTCATTTATATTGTTTTACTGCATATATTTCCAATATAACTTATTATCTTTTGCAGCTTTGCTGCTCTCATATGTGTGTGTGTGTGTGTGTTTACCCCTCTTTTCTGATGTTTATAGGTACTTGTTGAGTTAGCTGAGCGTCAAGACCGAGAAGTTGGAGATGGGACAACTTCAGTGGTCACTATAGCTGCAGAGTTGCTTAAGGTAATATCCAGCTGCTGCATTTTATCGTTGGATATTGGATTTTCAACATCTGACTGGTATTGTGGATGACAATATCATTAATATCTGCAGAGAGCAAATGATCTAGTGAGAAATAAGGTTCACCCAACATCTGTGATTAGCGGATACAGAGTAAGTATTTTAGTCATGAGTTTTTTCACCTTCTGTCCAACTTATGTTTATGAAGCACAATTTTTTTCCCTGTAATTTACAATTTTGAAGCACAATTGAATTTGCAAATCTGAGCCTGCATTATGGTTTTTTACTTGGAATTTAATCTTCTACATTTTGTATTTGCATGCATGTATGCATATTTGTTATTGTTTTATTTTGTTTTTGACAGCTTGCTATGAGGGAAGCATGCAAATATGTTGATGAGAAATTGGCTGTGAAGGTAATGATCACTAATCAATTGATCTTTTAGAAGAAGTTGGTGTATCTAAGAATCTAATTGAAAGTTATGCGCGTGGCATGCAAACAAAGTAGTTTAGCATACTGCCTTAGTTTCATAAATTCTGACATGACCTCCACTTGGCATTTTGGTACCCATGGCATACATAAAGGGGGATACAAGTCTCTATGGTCCTACCATGGAGATCAACTTAAATTAAAGAACTCTTCCTGCGTGGATTGTAGTTCCTCCTCTTACCCATTAATGTTCTCCTGAATGGTTAGGAAGATTTGTCAATTTCCCTTTCTTTGATAGATTGGAATATTTTTTACCGTAGATGATCCCTAGGTTTGGAACTATCAAATGGTGGTTTTAGTCTTCATGCCACGTGTTCTCACATGTGCTGCAATGTAATGAATAAGTTGTAACCTAAGAATCACGGACATGGATATGACATGACACGGATACGCGGATACAGTATTTCTAAAAAAATTAGGACACTAGGTACGTTAGGGACACGTTGAATACATATATATTTATATTTTTTATATAACTATATAATAAAAACCCAACATTATTTCAATTAAAATTGGTATAAAAACACAAAACTACAAAATTATTATTAAGATATTAAAATAACAAAGTCATTAAATAAAAATTTAAGAACTTCTTCATTTAATCATCAACATTAATGATTCAAGTTTTAAAACAAATTTAAGAACTACTACATAAAACATATATATGTATATATATAACCAAAAAAAAAAAAAAGAGGAGCAAGGGATAAAAGGAGGAAAAAAAGTGTACTAATGTGTTCATAACGTGTTTGGAACATATCCAAAATTTAGAACAAATAAAAAATTTGGATACTCATTTTTCGCGTGTCCGGAAAGTGTCCAGCGTGTTGGTGTTCGATATGGACACAGACATGAGAGTCAAAATAGAGTGTCCATGCTTCATAGGTTGTAACGTATCCAATAATATATGATAATGTTAAACAAATTGTTCTTTTGTCTTTTTCTAGGTTGATAAGCTTGGAAAAGATTCTCTTGTGAATTGTGCCAAGACATGCATGTCCTCAAAGTTAATAGCTGGCGACAGCGACTTCTTTGCAAATTTGGTAAGTTAAATGGGTGGAAAAGATTTTGAATTTATTTTGGCCTCAATTGTTCTTTGATTCGTGAATTGATTTTAATGCAAGTTAGCTTACTAATACGCTATTATTAAAAAATCCATTAGTGTTTTTTTTTCTTGAAAAAAGAAATCAATATGTATCCCCGTAATTTTATCTTTCTTCTAAAATAACTTGGAAGAAATGAGCAGTCCAATGCACCGACATTGTTTTCCAACAGCCTTTTTGGCTTCTATGAAGTTTTCATGATTAATCATAATATATGGATTCATAGTCTTTGTGTTCACATGGCTGCTTATAAACCGTCAAATTTAATTCTGTTACTAAAATCTTGAAAACTAAAATTGATGTTGTAGTTGCTAACTTTGATATGTAAATAACCTTGAGGAATTATTTCTACTTTGGAAATTTATGTGACTGAAGCTTACAGCTTTGCCTCTTATTTTTCTTTTCATTGTTCTGCATTTGAATGCTCAATTATATCCCTGTATACTAGTTGTTGAGTTGAGTGTGCCAAATCTTTTCCCTATGTAAGAGCTTCACTATTATAATAGTTTTCGTTATGCATTTTCTCTTCTGAACAAAAATAAAATAGGCTTTCTTCTCTTTGTTGAGGGTTGTTAGTTTCCTTTGTTTGGAGAAATAATATATGCACTAATGACACTTTCTAGGTTGTGGAAGCCGTACAAGCAGTAAAGACGACCAATGCACGAGGGGAAATTAAATATCCAATCAAGGTCAGTTATTGCAGTAGGTGCAGTCTTTTTCAATGGAAGTGTCTATATTGTTGGATGTTAGAGAATATAATAATAAAGTTACACCCTCTCTAACAGCTTAAGCTTTTAGATGAGTTGATAGTTTAACACGTGTAGACTCAAATTGGCCACACGTGAGGGGGCGTGTTAGAGAATATAATAATAAAGTTACGCCCTCTTTAATCGCTTAAGCTTTTAGATGAGTTGGTAACTTCACATAGTATCAGAGCAGGCCAAAGGTCCTAAGTTCAAATCTCACCGTCACCTTGAAAAATATGAATTAACACGTGTAGGCTCAAACTGGCCACACGTGAGGGGGCGTGTTAGAGAATATAATAATAAAGTTACATCCTCTCTAACAGCTTAAGCTTTTAGATGAGTTGATAGTTTAACATTGGAGAATATGGTTTATCCTATGTTCTAATCTGAGCTTCTGTTTCTTAAATTAAACATAACAGTCAATGATAATGTTGTTGTTGTTTTTTTTTTAAATATTGTTTACCTTGTTTTATGTGGTCTGGATATTAAGCTTTAATTTCAAATATTTAAGTTGTAAGCTGACGCTTTTGTTGCTCTTTAGGGAATTAATATTCTTAAAGCTCATGGAAAAAGTGCAAGAGATAGTTACCTGTTGAATGGCTATGCTCTGAATACGGGCCGTGCTGCGCAAGGAATGCCAATAAGAGTTTCCCCTGCAAGGATTGCTTGTCTTGACTTTAATCTTCAAAAGACAAAAATGCAAATGGGTATCCAAGTTTTAGTCACTGATCCTCGGGAGCTTGAAAAGATTTGTCAAAGGTCTGTGAGATTCATATTCTCTTTATGTTAATATGTCGTGAAATAATCCTGTCTTGATTATAGTTATACACGTTGGGCATATATCTCACTTTTCTATCATGCATCACATATTCACATGTATTGCTGTGGGCAATGAAAATTTATGTATGTCCATAATAGATACAGGCATATCCTCAAGAGCCACTTACCTATCCGAAAAAAAAAAAAAACATACATGCACTCACACACAATTTATATCTATATATATATATATATATATTTCTTCTGGTCAGTTTTCTTTTGAGAATAAAAACTGGAAAAAGAGTGGTGTATGAACCACCTGGAAGGCGTGTCTTTCAGTTTAAGAAAAATAAAAATAAGTGTATGAAAAGATGACTATTTGAAAAAGGTAAAGGACCTAGCCATCCCCAGAGAACAAACTTTAAGCAACCAAATAACATGACAAACAATTTTCTAAAGTTGCTTATGCTTGCTATGCGACAGTATTAGTAATCGTGCCATGATTTTCCTTACATGAAAATCATCATATGATGCAGTTAATTAATTTACTTATTTATTTTATTCCTTTTTATTTGATGCATTGCAGGACTAACTGTACTTGTTCTTTACAGAGAAGCTGATGTGACAAAAGAGCGTGTTGAGAAGCTTCTAAAAGCTGGAGTCAATGTTGTTTTAACAACAAAAGGGATTGATGACATGGCACTGAAGGCAAGTTGGTCCTTTTTCCTTTTTTAGTAATTTTAGTGTTTCCATTTCCAGACTCTAATTGCCCATTCTGGATTTTATCGGCTCATTTTTTGATAGGTTGATCCTGGGTTTTATTGGCTCATACCTCTAACCTCCATTCAATTGCAAATTGCTCACATTTATACCTTTTGGTAGTCAACATTGAAGGTGTTGTGGTTCATATGTTTATTTTATGTCATGTTTGGCATGGGTCTGTGTCTTGCTGTTATATCCATCTTAACCCCAAACCTCATGACCCAGGGCAATTTAGATTGTTGAATCATTCAATTTATCTACTTCCATACAAGGGGGTGAAATGAAGTGTCTGGGGAACATACTGTGTTTTAAAATGCGACTTCACCTATTTTGAGATGCCTATCTAACTTACAAACACAAGAGGATAGTGTTCTTGGGAACCTTGTGTGGACTAGGAGTGTGCTACTCTCTTCCTTTGTGAGACACCTGTTTTTAGTGTCTTCAATCAGAGGTGTCTGATGCAGTCCCACCTGTATCTCTGCTATGTTTTGTCCAAGGTAGTTATTTCGCAGATTTTTTCTACTGTTTATGTCAATTGGAAATTTATTGGGTTTATAGCTGCCATGGCATTCTGTAATTTATTAGAAGTTTATCAAATGACACACAATTCCATTATGGGATAATGGATTTCTTTTTCAAATTTGTTTGCTTAAATGTCATTTCAGTATTTTGTGGAGGCTGGTGCTATTGCAGTGCGACGTGCTCGGAAGGAGGATCTGCGCCATGTTGCCAAGGCAACTGGTGCAACTGTGGTATGTTTCTTGGCATCTCATATAATACCATATGTAATGAATTTCTTAATTTCTTTGTGAAATATTTTTGAAACTTGATGATAGCATCGTCATTGGTCAATAAAAGCACGTGTTATGCACAAATTGTACATTTATAAGTATGTTTTTACTTGTAAGTGTGGAAGGTTTATGCACGTACCAAAACGTAGAGTTCAAGAACAATGACATATGGGTAAGGACAAACTACAGACGTAATGAGGATGAACATTTGTGGAAGTCTATAGAGTGAATATCACCAAAGCCCAAGTCGGGAATGCGAGTTGTGACATGCTCCAAATCTAAAGCTACTCCCTTTCTTTTCTATATTGAACACAGAATAGAAAAATTGGGTATTTTTAAAGGATGCAATCCTTAGTTTTTCCCAACTTTAACTTGGCAACCATCCACTGCCACCTTCAAAATTTTTGCCATGACCTAAGGGATATTAAATTTTTGAAAAAAATGAATGAAAAATGTCAGTCTATGAATAAGTGGTTCACTTGCTCTGCCTTAGAAAGCAGACAATTGGAAATGATAGCAACCAAGTTGTCCACCTATAATATCCTATCCAAGAGTTGACAGAGAGAGAATTTTAAAGAGAACATGGCTGGTCTGTGTAATGATTGTCTCTAATCACGTTCTCAGTATCCTGAACTTACTCTGTGATTCTATGTCATACTGGCTGATAAGTCCATTCTTGACGTAGCTACGCTTTTATGGTTTTCTGTGTGGGATAAAATGAGGGAAAAAACTTGTCGTGTTTTAAAATATCTGAAATGGAGATTGTGCATGCATTGAATCATCTAAAACGTTTAGATATATTTGGAGGAGAAAGAACTAAGAATTCATAGCCGCGCTTAATGTTGTTTAATCGTAAGCTAACACCTGCAAAGGTGTCCTTAAAGTCTGCATAAGGGCCTGCACAGATAAAATGGAACTGCTGACAGGATCTGAGACGGCGCCAAAAATTTAGACAATTATTCTATGATTTATCTTTTTGACACTGAAGGCACACAAATATGCATCTATTGAATCCAAGGGGGCTTGTTGGTTGCAATGCCAGTCTTTTGAATCAGTCATTGACTTTGACTCTCCATTTCCTTTGAGATTAATCGGGGTTTTGCCCCATGTGATCTCTAGTTGAGGGGTAAGATTTACATATCCATCTGGAGCCTTTTCATGCCCATCGTAGAATAGATTTTTGATACTGATTAGTGAGTATCTCACCAGTGCACGATCCTTCTTGTCATTCTAAAGCTATTCTCATAATTTCAAAGTTTAATCAGTTGGATAATGGATATGAAGAAAGCAGCTGGAAAGGAAGTGTTCTCGTTGCTGAGGCTACGGGCTAGAGACTGCTAGATATAATAGGTTGCACTTTATTTGGATTTTTCCCTAGTCCCTTTGTACTTCATCAAGTTGCATGTGGGTGTTGCGTAGTGTCGTAGTGTTGTGCAAATTAGACATACTCATGAGATCTTTGTTGATAAGTTTCAATGATTTCCATATTTGGTATCAATTCTACATCATCAAACACTTAATCACATCTGGAAAAACTCTTTCCTTTTTAACTACAAACTATATATTAAACTTCTGAGCGATGTAACAACTTCATAGTTTCCCTAAATTCTTAATTTTTAATCTTCCAATATGCTCTTGTTTTAAGTTCTTGATTTTAGTATTCCCATGTAGACATGACATACACTGAAGAAAAACAAAAAGAAAGATGTGTCAACACATAGCCATGTACAGCAGTAATTTGCAGTGCCTAGTTTCATCAAATCAGTGTTTTCAAGTCAAGCAAGCTTCCTGAGAAGCACTTTAGGGGGCTAGGCTATGCCTATGAGGCACAAAAATCTTTTTTTTTTTTGCACCTAAGACAGAGAAGGCACACGCCTCGTTGGAGGAGGAAACATGACCCCTTTTATTCGGTTTTTTTAAAGAAGCATTTTTTATTTTAAGGATTTTTACTATAGTTTAAAAAGTCAACTACCGTTAAGGATTTTAATAACACTATTTATGGGCATCCTTTTAAACGTTAAAGACACATTCTATTTTGAGTATCTTCTTTTTTCCTTTTCCTGCTTTCCATCCATTCTAAGATACTCTGCCTTTTTCCCTCCTTCATAACTCATCCTTTCAGTTGTTATGTTTTACTGCCTTTGTTTGTGCAGTAAAATTAAATACCGTTATCTAACTTCTACTTAAATTTATTTGTTATTTTTACACTTGTTAATTGTTTTTAAACATATTTTACATATTCCTTAATATAAAATTCAAAACTCAAAAACTTGGGTCTCAACACCTCAAGGCTTGCGCCTTGCCTCAAAGGGGGTAAAACGACTCGCATTTTTCTTTTGCTTTCTGAAACATTGCATCAAAGTACTGAGTTTTATAATGGTTTTTTTTCTTCTTAAATGGCAGGAATTAACTTCATAGGGAATATGGTGTCTTGCAACTTCTATGTAATCTAGCTGTTGTGCATTTTGTCCTCACTAGTTGAATCACTCAAGACTCAAGAGTACCTCCTTTGTGAAGGTTACTAGTAATCTTTATGTTTTCAAGGGTCTCTTTAAGCCATTGCAATGATTATGATGCACAGTGTTTCACTGTTTTGTAGTTTTTAAGTGGTCTAAATGTATTTCTGCTCCCATTGGTTATGATCCTTGTGGATGGTTGTAAATTTCAGTCTGAATAAACTTTCGAACTCAGCCCATTGTTTCTCACATTTTAGCTTTTTTGTTTCTTTTTTCATATTTGTATTAAAAGAGCATATTAGAATTGACTTGTATTTATTTAGCTTTCTTTTTCCATCGGTTGTCCATCTCATGATGGTAATCCTTTAATTTTTTGGTCATCCGTACCAGCATTCTTAATTCTCAATTGTTTTGGACAGGCTACCCAATTTTTCTTGTTCTTGACCACTCTGGATGTGCAGGTTTCAACATTTGCTGATATGGAAGGAGAGGAAACATTTGATGCATCACTTCTTGGATATGCAGATGAAGTAGTAGAGGAATGCATTGCTGATGATGATGTAATCATGATAAAAGGGACCAAAACCACAAGTGCAGTATGTGATTATTTTATTTACAATGTTGAAATTTTAAGGCTGCACAATTTTGGAACATAAGTGCCCCGTATCCTTGTTCATTTATCTGTCAGACAACAACATTGGTAAAAGAGTGGGATCCTTGTTCACTTTGGCTCATCTGTGCTAAATTTATATGAAAGCCATATCAAATCGAAGTCAATATAATCAATAAAAAGTTATCGAAGTACGGAAAACACATTATGAGGGTCATGTATGATTTGCTTGTATTATTTTTTGATTTTTCTTGGCATGACTTTTCTTCAGGTTTCATTAATTCTTAGAGGTGCAAATGACTATATGCTTGATGAGATGGACAGATCTGTGCATGATGCTTTATCCATTGTTAAGAGGACCTTGGAATCCAATACGGTAAACTCTAGCACCTGTTGACTGCTTTAATAGATTTATCATTTTTTTTCTTTTCTTGAGATTTGAAGTTCTACTTTTACGTCTAAATTTTAAATACTGTAATTTATTGTCTGAACTTTTGCATTTGAAATTTTAACATTGTTAATTTATCTATCTGTTTGTAGGCTTGAGCTTATTTGATCATGGTCAAAAATGAAATATGGGCTTATATTAAGATCACAAAATGTTTTTATTTCATTGTTGTGTAGCCAAAACATATTGGCGCATTTAAATTCAGCGAGAAACAAGTAATTGTAATTCGAATTCCATTAAATAAATTGGAATTGTTTCTTTTATATGTGGTGTCTGAATGGTCCATAAATGGTGGGAGTGGGGCATGGGCTTGAAATGCAGCACCTGATGGATTAAACATTGAAATGGCAAATCTTTCTCATTACAATTTTGGAAGGTGTTATGGATTGAGGGTCCCCCTTCTTCCTCCTCTAAAACAACCTTATAAGGAAAAAGAAAGATGATTTGAGGGCTAGGATATGTAGTCCCCTCTCTTCCCCTTTTTGGTAGGCGGTTATGTAGTCACTATAACAATTATCATTGTACCTATCTGTGTTCCTCATTGTTGTCATCTGGGGCTATACAGGTGGTTGCCGGTGGAGGTGCAGTTGAGGCTGCCTTATCTGTTTATTTGGAGTATCTTGCAACAACTTTGGGATCTCGGGAGCAGTTGGCAATTGCAGAGTTTGCTGAATCTTTATTAATCATACCAAAGGTACTGGGCAATGATTTAATTTTTTTTTTCCTCTCATTCCCACCCTCAATGTTTTGTGGTTATTAATGTAGTTATTGAAATTTGTGACATTTATGTTGTGCAGGTGCTTGCTGTTAATGCTTCGAAGGATGCAACTGAGTTAGTTGCGAAACTACGTGCATACCACCACTCTGCACAATCTAAGGCAGATAAGAAGCATTTATCAAGGTATATTCAGGCACTGTTTAGTACAGTTCATGCATAATTCTTATATTTTCTTTGTTTGGCAGAACAATCTGATTGGAACAATTTATTATGTGCTTCTTTCTTCCTGTTGTTTATCTGTTTGTTTGTACATGTGCACTCATGTGAGCATGCAGGTTAATATATAGATAGATTTAAATGTTTGCTACTTCTCAGATAAATTTTCCACCTCAAATCAGGTGGTTATACACATCTATCTTTTGCTATTCTGGTGTTGCTGTTCTTCCTAATTGGGTTTTGTGTTTGGCAAAGACTCAGCACTTACAGAAATAGTTGCCTTCGCGGGCGGTGTCCCTGAACTGGATGTTTGGGTGATATAACTCGTCCTTTTAACTGGAAAACCATGGAGTAAAGTAGTGAATGATTATCATATATGTAATTAGGCTAAGTGAGGCTTAAAGTAGTCTAGAATTGACAAAATTATGCTTGAATATCAAGATCAAGTTTTATAAAAATCAGCAGGTAGCAGTAGCACCAGATAATCCCCTTGCCGTTGGCATCGCTACTGCAACAGGAATGACTAATGTTTCTTTCTATTGTTTTCCCGTACAATTTTGTTCTGAGAAATTTTGATGTAATGATATATCTTCAAACACTATTAAGAAAGGGTTTGCACATGGTTATCCTAGTCTTTGTTATTGTGGGGACATTTGTGTTCAACATGAGAGCTTGATTTTCCATTGGGGGCCATGTTGTTTTAGTGTACCAATACAGTTGCTTTGATGCTCTATAGTATGTTTGGGAAAATTTGTTTCGTGTCTTTAGGGATTATAATTATATTCATGCCTGACAGATCTAAGCTTCTGAATAGTTTTACCCAGTTGGGTAGGACTGTCTTCCTTTTGATAAGTCAGTTGGGTACCTGTCTTATGAAAAAAAAATCTTCATTATTGTTGCCACTACTGGCAGCACAATCAATCCTATAAATTTTTGCCAGTGCACACACTTCACATTAATATCATAATGCCACTTCATACCACAGTCTTGACTTATACCACTGATACTGCTAGGACTGGTGGACTGATGATCTTAAAAAACTGAAAAAGCCACCTTACGAGATAGAGTGCAGAGAAACATTTGGATGGACAATTTTTTATTGAGAACATTGGTACATTGGGATATTTTACTGGACTAAGATTGCAAGGCTGCAGAAGGGAATATTTATTTGATGATGAATTTACATCCCAAATCTCTTTAGGACAACTGGGAAATTGGATGCTAGATGAGCAGATATCCATTCGGGGAAAATTTTGAATACATTGCTTAGCAACCACGACTGATGCAGGCCAATTTTGGATGTATGTAGGCTGGCTGATCTCTGATATGGTCAACTATCCAGGCCTGGATGTTTTTAGTCAAGTTTATGTATTCAATTATGCATTGAATGTGGAGTTTTATATCAATATGATCCTTGCTTGACCAGAGATTTACATTTGGTCATTTTACAATGGTGGGTGGAACTTGGTATTGAATACGAATTAGAATCGTCCAGTGGTACTACGTTGAGTGAAGTAATAGACCATAGATCTATACTAAGAAACTTTTGGAGGGAGCTACATTCAGTCAATGTTATAACAAGTTAAGAAAAATTTCTTCATCATATTTTTCTTAGCAACTAGGGCATTGGCATTTGCTCTCCAGCTTAAGTAATACTTGATTATGGTAGCTAGGAATTCATCTACAAGGCAGAATTGTTATCAATGAATTTTTCATTTTTCATTTTTATGCAAACAAACTTCAGATCACATTTTTGTTTTATTTGTAATTTTCATTTTTACTATTATCATTTTCTTTTTGGAATTATGGGCTCTAGTTTAGATGATTGACCCATCCAACCTGTTAATGAATCTCTTCTCTGGTTTAACATCCAGTTTTGAAAACTCTGATATCTCATTGCCATTAGTGGTAAAATCCATTTCGTGGGATGGAGAAAAATATGAGCCCCAATAAGGGAAGATGGATTGGGATAAAGGTGTTAAGGATGTTTAATAGGGTCCTTGGGAAATGGCTTTAGAGGTATGCCTTAGAGCTAAACCATGGTGGAGATCAATTATTGAAACCAAAGTATGGCTGTATTGAAGGGGGCTGGATGTCGAAGGAAGTGAAAGGAGCTTTTGGCGTGGGCTTTTGGAAGAGTATTAGAAGGGATGGACTTTATGAAGTGTATAGCTTTTAAGGTGGGGACAGGGTTGAGAGTCAGGTATTGGTGTGACGTGTGGTGCGGTAATACAGCTCTGAGAGAGTGGTTCCCTCAACTCTTTCAGGCAACCTCCAATAAAGAAGCAATGGTTGCAGAGTTTATGACATGTTTGGGCAATGGAGTGGTTTGGAACCCCAAGGTCAGGAGGGACTTCCAAAGTTGGGAGTTTGAGGAGATTATGGCTCTACTAGAGACCCTGCATAAGTGTAAAGTTAGGCTGATCTGGAGGATATTATTAGGTCGTTGCCGAAAAATGGGAGGAGTTTCACTATAGTTCTATTAAGGTACTCGCTAGGAAAGGTGTTGCAGGCTTTCCTTAGAAGAGTACCTGGGGACCCAAGGTTCCTTGGGGTGCTGTCCTTACGATGGAGAACTTAAAAAGAAGAGGATTCAGATTAGCTAATCAGTGCCCAATGTGCAACGGTGCTAGAGAGAGGAAGAGACCATGGACCACTTGTTTCTCCATTTTCAGTTAACCAAAGCGCTGTGGTACCTTTTATTTTTCCTTTTTGGATGTCAATGGATTATGCCGCATTCAGGGCCTGAGTTCTTCAGGAGCTAGAGAGGAGATTGCAGTACTTTGAAGAAATAGAAGAATTTTTGAAGGGGAAGAAATGTCCCCTTGTAGGGTCAAAGTAATTTATTTGTGTATCCTTTATGTGTGGATGGCAGGGTCATTCGCTCCTTTGTTGATGCTTTTGTAGAGTTCTTAGAAGACATGATGGTCTTATATTTGTTTGAGCTGCTTCTTTGTATATTGGTTCGTCCCCTTTGGGCAGTCTTCAATGAAAGCTTACTTACTAAAAAAAATGAGATAGACAGGAGAGTAGAAGCTGAGGGAGTGGTTGTTGATACGTTAATGAGCTAGTTGTAGGTGGACCTAATGATGTCATGGAAGCATTCTGTTGATAGTTTGGCATGTTTGCTGTACATTTGAACTTGTCACCGTGCCACTGGAACATGCTTCCAACAAGCATTGAGCATGTGTCCTACATAAGCTCGCTTTCAGACTGGTAGCAAAGCGCTAACCCCCTTATCTGGTTTCATTCTCGGTTTGGGTCATTTAGAACATACAGGATAAATTCGGTGAAACTCTGATAAACCTGCTGCCTTTCAGGCGACCCAGTTGCTTGGTTGGACTGCTGACTGCAAATGTGGATACTTGAACTTCAATTTTAATACCTTTCACTAATTCCCCTAAACGCCAGCCTAGTTGTGCTTTGTAATTTCTTGCAACAAATTATTCAAAATTTTAGTTCCATACTCGTCAAAAAAATAAAATAAAATAAAGTTTTAGTTTGATAGGCATATAATGTCTACTGCATATACCAATTGATATAGTGGTTGAAATGTGATTTGGTGAGACACACTCGCTGTGTCTGATGACTATGGTTTAAGGTGCAACACCTTTGTTCTTGAAGGCCCCCTTTTGTTTGGTGTCAGCTGTCTAAATAGGCATGCAATGCCTCCAATCATCCACATTTAGCCAGGTGCTACCCTCTGGCAATAATTTGGCTGGCTGGATGCTGATGCGGTGCAGCGGTGCTATGTGACCGATCAATTTGTGACCCATGTAGACCGCATAGGTGTAATTTCAAACCTTTTGGTGTGCGCAAGTCAATTCTTGAAGATAAAATATAGTTTTATCTGTTATAGCATTATCAATTCTTATACTTCATGTAACCCTCGGAATTGGATGAGTTGGGAAGAGGCTTGGGTAATATCTCTAAGTTCCCAGGCTTGACTCCCACTCCAAGGGCCAACTGACCTATCAAAAATAAAATAAAATTCTTGTACGTCATGTGTTAGTTCGCTTAATTGTCACTCAAATCTGTAATGCTTTATAATTATATATTTGTTTGGCTTTCTCTTGAATTGTTGCAGCATGGGACTGGACCTCTCAAAAGGAACAGTTCGTAACAACTTAGAAGCAGGAGTCATTGAGCCTGCAATGAGCAAAGTGAAGATGATACAGGTAAAACTACAGGGCGTGAAAATGCAATGGCTGAATTTCGGTGAATTTTTGCCTCCTGAAGGCTTGATGAAATTGTTATCTGAAACTTTTATTTGTCAGTGTGCAACTGAGGCAGCTATAGCAATTCTTCGAATTGATGACATGATAAAGCTTGTCAAAGATGAAAGTCAGAATGAAGAGGATTAGGCTTTGTTTGAATGGACTTTGCACTAGTGGAGCAAGCTGTCGGATGAGGGAAGGGTGGAGGGGGATGGACTTCATTGCAATGCATTGAAGCGGTTCTGATCACTTGCAGTGGGGATGAATGATCTTTTCTCTTGCTTTCAAATGAAAATTGTGTTTGGTTTAGTTGGTCACCGAGGAATCATCTCTATCTATTGTATATGCCAACGGATAGTTTTTTTATTTTTTTATTCTTTTACAATAGAATGAAACTGTTTTTTAATTCGACTTTTTTTAATCTCTCTAATAAACGATATTAGGTATCAATCTTGAAGTTTGCAGATGACAAGTATGAAGATTAGTCTTTTTCAACCAAAAAAATAAAAATAAAATTAAAGACTACATATATAGTTGTGAGGAAAATTGTGATAAGGACAGAATTGTTTAATAATTATTTATTCAATAATGTTACACTAAACTAAATTTTTATTTAAAATTTTACATTCTAATTGATGATGCATCAGAAAAATTGTGGCTGAACATTATTTTGGATTAAAATAAATATTAAATAATAATTTTTTAATGGACATGTGGATTGGAGGGGCTACTTTTTGGGCTCATATCACATATTGTAATACTCCAAAATATATTACCAATTTTTATTTGTCTTAAAAATATATCATTTGGGTCTATATGATGATACATGAAAGTCTCTGAAAAAAAAAGTTTGGCTTTTACAATTTCATTTTAAGAATTTATTTGTATGACATTTTTTCAATCTGTGATTCTTATATATGTCATATTATTTTATGCATCTATATATTTGTGTGTTTGTGTGTGTGTGTGTGTGTGTAACATATATATATATATATATATATATATAACATCATAAAATATTTAGAGAAAATTAGAAGGGAAAAAAAAAAACAAATCCTGGCCTCTATGTTGATGATCAAATGGCAACCAATTGTACCGATTCAATAAAAAATTGGCAACCAATTGTGCATTCTCAGACGTTTGATATAGGGACTGTTCAATCAGCACCGTACAAAGTTTTCTTGATCTTGATCCAACGGCGCAGGTCGCCCTTGGGGTCTAGATGTGATCTACTTTTAAAAACTCTTTTAGTCCAAAGTACCAACTCTGCAATTTTTCTTCTTTTAAACACTCTCTCTCGTTATGGCTTCAACTTGCCATCGTATCATTGACAGAGCTTCATCGTCTCTCTCATCTCTTAAATCTGCCATTAAACCAAAGCTTCGAGCTCCTTTGAACGGACACGCCCCGACGTCGTCTCCAGGACGGCACACAGTTCGTCGGTCCTCACCCTTCCTCAAGTTAGTTACTATGATAACAACAGTTTACAGTTTGGTTTAGCCCTAACCTCACTTGTTTGGTTGCTCAGAAAATGTAAGGAATGGAAAAATAAAAGAAAACAATTAAGAAGATTCAAAATCTTATGTTTTTCTGTTCCTTTGATCTCCATGAGAATGAACACTCGTCTCTCAACCAAATAGCTTGTCGTTATTATTGTCTATTATAAATACATATTTATAGGCTTTCCGGTCCCGATGTCTATTATTCTTCCAAAATTTCCGAGCGCCCGAACAATCTTCAACCAATTGCAATATGTTTAATTTGATGTCTTCGTTATCCTAATCTTTTTGAACGTAATGAAATTGGATTGATAGGTCTCCAGCAGAACAACTTGGATGCATTCATTCTCTATTGCCACTCCACAGTGCTGTGGCCGCCGCGAGGCTGAATTCATGTCTGAGCGTGAATTCAATGAGTTGCCGAGCTCTGTCCCAGGGTACCCTCTGCCGCACCTCTCCTGGACTCTAGAGTTTTTTTGTTTTGTTTTATTAATTGTGAGTAACTGCTTCACTTTCTACAGTTCCACAACAAGCTCACTGTTTGTTAAACTTTCCCCCCTTAACATTTCTGTAATTGCGATTGCATCACGGTTTCAAGGAATTGTTGAAATGTTGTTAGGCAATAGATTAGCCTAAGTTCTGTGTTTACAGATCTTTTTCTTTTTCTTTTTCTGTCCAATGTTGGGGTGAATAGAGATTAGGTATTCCCCAAGTATAGTGAGCAACCAAAAAACATCTATCGAAGTCATGAATTGGGAAAAAAATTTGACCAATGTTAATGAATACAGCAGTTAATATTTAGTACATGAATATATTATAACAATCTATATTTGAATTCAGCCGATAGCAAAGAATATAGAATTGAAGTTGGGGTGCTCAAAACAAAATATATTTTTTTGGATAAGTAAAGAGTATGTATTATAGACAAGGTGCCAAAGGGGGGGCACTCTCGTGTACAAAAAATGAGAGCTATACGTACCTTTCCGTACATTTAAGCTCTCCCAAAAAATCTGTATAATCAAAAGGAGAAATGAAATATTTTCGTACAAGCCAAAAATGAAACAAGTCTGAAAATCTACTCTTCAAAGACAAATTCCTGAGCCAAACATCAAGCCAAAATCTAATGTGAGTGCCATTACCAATGACAAACTTCACACGAGCAACAAAATCAAGTTACTCAACCCACTCTTTTCTGATCCACTTCCACAAACTCATACCTATAGGCCCCACATTCATCTCGGAGATCCACCCCCATGGTTTACCACCAGATTTCCTTTCAATCACCCTACGCCATAAACTATTGGGCTCCTCACCATATCTCCACAGCCACATCTCAAGTAAAGTTTTATTATTTGCCACATGCTCAAAACATTATACTCTTTGAAAATAAAGTGGAAGTGCAGTAGGCATATGTGAATTTCTTTCATGGAGTTTGATTGGCTTATCCCATTAAATGGGAGTTTTTAGCTTAAAGTAGACTATTCATGTGCAATAGTTGGAGAAAATTCATGTTTATCTGGAATGTAATTTCTGTTGATTCTGGTAATTGATGCCTGGAAGCTCATGCATTTTTTAATCCTGGGAAAAAATTAAACTGCAGTCCTATAGGAGCTGTCAGTTACGATGCACAGGATTGTCTTTGAGTATGAACAAGAAGTTAGTGATCTGGAAGTGCATATAAGTCTAGATCAGAACTCTTATATTCAAAGATTTCCAATTATTGGAATTGGAATTGGAATTTTCTTTACCTATTCTATTTCCTCGTTTTAAAAAAAAAAAAAAAAAAAAAATTACAGCATTTGATCTTGTACACCATCTTTTTTTACAGTTCCATAGCGATCATGTCTGAACTATATGATATAGAATTGTCTATGAAATCATGTAAGATATGGCGGGTTCGTTTGTAGAAAATATCATTTTTATAATGGTCAATGTGATGATGTCCATCAAAAGCTCAAGAAAAAACAAACAAACAAACAAAAAAGTGAACTTTTAGAAAGTGGATCAATTTCAATCCAAGACCTAGTCAGGACCTCTGGAATCAAGTTAAATTGAAGTTTAGTTGAGTCTTATTTTAGGGTTTCTTTAAGTTAGTTTGCTTGAGACTATTTTTTGTAATTCCAGATTTGTTAGACATGAGTTGTAATCGTGGGCCTTGTGGTCTATAGTCATCTTTGGGTTAATTTGTGGTATCAAATTATCATTTATGAACTTTTCTAGTTTTATATGGGTTTTATTAGTCCATGTAATTTAGTTTCAGAATTTGGAATCCAAGTTCTATTAGAGCCTATCTATGGATGTTTTAACAATTATGTAGTTTGTGGGTTGTGTGATACATTAAAATCCTAATACTGGGGATCTGTATGTATGCCCAATGATGTTTGATTCAGGGTAACAATGATTAATGGATCAAATCGGTGGTGATTGGTCTAACCTTATCCCATTAATGTCAGCTATTACAAGTATTTATAGGGGAATTTAGGACCAAGAATGAAATGGGCCACACGCCTCAAATCCATGCAAGACACTGCTAAGGGTCACACTTGGGCCCAAATCCAAGCATGAGCTGTCTTGTTTGCATGCAGCGCCATGGCGAGATAGTTGTCTTGCACGACCAGAGCAATATTTAAGTCTGCTGTGGTTTGCTAATCATGACACATCCATTGTAGCCCTTTTAGGAGCCCATAATGAAACACAAGGTATGGTGCCTAGTGTTGCTATTAGAAATGATGCTGGAATGTAGTTCCTTCTCTATGCTAAATTGGTTGGTACTGGTATTGATGTTGAAGCGGAGATTTGTATTCTTTAAGAAGGTCTACTGTAAGCTTCATCCATGAATTTGAATCATTGAATTTTCAAGGGCGATGCATATGTGGTGGCAGGATGGGTGAGATCTCGATCAATTGGTTTGTGGCAATATAGCCACTTTATGAAAAGGATTTTGAACTTGTATGATTCTTTAGAGGCTGAGATTTGTTGTATCCTGAGGTCGGCATAAGAAAATGTGGATTTTCTTGCTAAGAGAGGAGCTTCTTCATCTTCTCCTTATAGGGGTAACTTTTACCCTCCTTGAGCTTTTGTGGGTTAGGATTTTAATCTGTCCGTTGATAGTTGTTTCTTTTCCCTATGCTTTATATTAGTTTTTGGGTTTAGCTCTGCTCTTTTTCATTATTGTATTTTTCTCCTTTTTATAATAATATTCTCTTTCTAGTTTATTATCCAAAAATTTAAAACCTCAAACTGTTCCTTCTTTCTTAAACCTTTAGATAAATGACAGAATCCAACAATAAACAACCATAGAAGACCCTCTCTAAAGTTGTCCTAAAGTTTTAATAGCAAAGCTTTTAGGAAAGAGAGTTTGTGTGCTCATCATGCTACATCAAATTGTCATAGTTGTTCCCAAATTGAATTGGAATTCTTAACAGCTGTTTTTGCTTGAGTTTCTTCATTTTCTGAACTGATGGAAGGTTCTTTGACATAAAGATCAAATAGAATTGAAATTTATTGTTAAAATCTCCAAGAGCTCATTTTCTGTTTTGTTGTGATTGTAAGGGTAGTAGTAGTACAAGATTGAACACAATCTCTTTGTTCCAAAATATCATATATTTTAAATTTGTTTGAGTTAATTATTAAAAAAAATTGAAATATGTCAGGTTTACTGATAATACAGTTGGCATTGTTCAATATGACACCAATTTGGAGTTCTCAAATGCACGAGTTGTAACTCCAACCTGGGCTTATATATATTTTCTATTCATGTTTTTCTGAACTATTGAAGAACTAACTGGAGAAGACTTCTAATATACAGGTGGAGCATGTTCAGATGATAACTATGGGATGAAATGTTGCATCTCCATCAATTTGATAAGATTATGTGGTTTTCATATTGAAATCTTTTCAAAACCATTGCTAACCAGAACTATACTCTTATCATATCTTAGGATGCTTTGCACAAACACAACATACCTGGTGGTTTGGTCTGATTTTACTTGTAGATAGACCATTAGAGGGAAGGTCAATCAATGATTAAGGAGTCCATATGTTTACATAATAAAACAATCATATTAAACTAAATAGAATACCGAGTGGAGGCATTCTTTCTCCTTACTTCTAATCCTGCTTCGAATAGAACATGTTTCCCAGTGATCTTTTCTTCAGACTTATTGCTTACTGTTGACCATCAATCTTGTTTCTTTCTTCTTGACGTATGGGGCTAAATTTTCTATGATTGGATCAGGAAAAAGTTTCCTTTGAAAAATAAATAATCATATGAATGAATAAATAAAATTGTATATATAAAATCTCAGTTAAAAAACAAACATGTCATTAGAACAAACTGTTCCTACATGTTAAGAAGATGATATTTATCTCCCGGCACTTGACTCTTTTCTTTTTTTCTTTTACCCAGCACCTAATTTGAATTGAATTTGTGATCACTCCCTCTAAATGCTGATACACCACCTTGAACAGCTTAGTGTTTTAGTGGTGTGGTATTACAATCAATGAACCTCCCCCTCCCTCACAGGAAAGGGAAGGGGGGAAAGAGGAGCAGAACAAAGAAATTTTAAAATAAGGGATTGTACAGTCTTCCTGGCAAAACTGGAATTGGTTAAAAGGAAATATCAATTTGGTTCGATTTTCTTGCACATATTAGTTGTATATAGTTTAGTATGAATGCTATGGTGACAGAATTGCTTCTTTCCACAGATGTTGATGGTACGTGAAACATTTTTCTTCATGCTGTTAGAAGGTAGGCCAAAAAAGCCTTTTCGGTTGCAGATTGATCCTAGAATCACCTCCTTTTATTTAAACACATCAATTTACAACTTCCATATTGATCTAGCTTAGGGTTTAGAAATTAATTTTTATTTTTTAAAACGTTGCTTATAATATTTTCCAGTTATGTTTATTTAGTAATTTTATTTTAAGTTTTATAAGCCTTATGATGTGAGGGTGTCCACTGTCCACATCACTCAAGTGATCACATGCAATATATGTGTCCAGTGTCCACTCAAATGACTTGAGTGACATGGCATTAGAGACTAATGCAGTGACATTAGGCAAGGCAAGGGGTATTTTTGTCTGTGTATCAAGCTGTTAACAGAGTGCAACTTTGTATAAACAAACCAAACAGGAGAATGAAATTATGAATGTAAATGAAGAGACTTAATCACAAGACCTCTCTAATCCAAGGCTCTAAAACTATGTTATACCATCAACTCATCTAAAAGCTTGAGTTGTTAGAGAATGGGCCAACAATATATATCAAGTTTGTACAAGAGGAGCCAAGTGTTCATTTTCTTCTATTTCTGGTTAGTACACTACTGCCTACCGGTTGGTTTGGCAAACTTTTTTTTATTGTCCCATAGACCATAGTGCCTCACCCATGTTTCCCCATTGTTTAAACGTGTTAACTCCAGTTAGTTCCTTAATTCCAATTGATATTAGTGGACTGTTTTGTTACAGTTTAAGACTTGTGGCTGCTTAAATTATTTAATGGATGAACTTTGATTTGTCTTGCTCATTTTTCTTTGATTTACTTGGCTTTTTTTTTTTTTTTTGATTGGTAGTTTGGTGTGCCATACATAAAGTGGACAACCTCAGGGCTGCATCACATATTGATTATTTTTCTCGGATACATTTTAGAGTGGTCAAGTTAACAATTACAGTAGCAGCTACTCTTAAATATGTATGGTAATATGACCATGTTAGCCTGCTTTCATTGTCATATGGTCTGTTTAGATGTCCAGAGAAGATGAAACTTTTTGCATCTGTATTTTACATAGCACTCGAACATGCATGTCAGTTGTGTAGCATGTAGTCATTAACATCACTATCAAGCCCAAAATGATAATTAAAAATTAAAATTAAAACAACATGAAGTCACTTTTTGAAATCGTAGGGTGACCTTATTCTAATTGTTATGGGGAAAAATAAGTAATATCGTTTCAATGATATGAGAATCATAATCAATTCATCTCAAATGCTAGACAAAATTTATGGGTTTCTTTCAATTTCCATGTGACATCCTCGTGCTGCCTAACCATTAGCAATTATTGGGATGGATTTCTGATGTGAGTTTCCACTGTTTGTGTTGTTAGAGCTTGGTCTATCAGTTCCAAGGTGATTTCATCAGCGGCCCACTGGCGTGACAGCACTAATCTTCCCATAATTGGACACTTTTTACGGTATTTGGTTATTTCCTAGCCAATCCCCTTTTCTATTGAAGGTGCTTATAGAAAAGCTTATATATTGGTGAATTATTGTCATGGGAAACTACAGTTGAGAATTTGTCTTGTTTGATATTTATATCCTTAATTGGAAATCCCTTCTTGCTAAATAATCTTTAGTATCTCTCTTTTCTTCTTCTGCTTAAGGATCTATATCTTTGTCTTGTTGCCTGAGGACACCAGGTGGGGAAGGAGAACAAAGGACAACAGGTTTTGCCTTTTTGTTTTCTTATTTGTCATGGTAATTGGACAAAGAACTATTTCTTTTGCCTTTTAGTTGAGGATGAGTTAATGATGCATCGTAGATCATTAAACTTTTTATGAGTAGGCCTGCAGTGATGTATCCATGTTCAATTGGATTTGGTTAGATCTTTCTAGAAGATTATAAGTTTGTCTACTTAAAATGTTTGTGCCATAAACATATTTTACCTAGGCTTTAAGTTTTACAACATTTGTCAATTCATATATTGAGTGTATGTGAGCTGTGCAAAAGTAGAACTTGTTTTACAATTATTACTATCGGGCTGGATTTGGGGCGAGGGAACCTTTTTCCTACCTTGTCTTGCGGAAAAAAAGTTATCCCAAATCCGTTTCAACTCATGATAGACGGGGTGTGTTCCCATCGAACTCTCAATTTATTTTTAAATTTTTATTTATTTATTTATTTTATTAAAATTATTTGTAATTAATATATTTCAAACAAAATTGTACATTTGTTAAAATAAAAAATATTTATGTCAATAGAAAATTAGAATAACATTATTTTTGATGCTGCACTTTTCGGCTCGCAATAAGTATGGACTCCGTGACCTGTAGAACACTCAGAAAGATGATCAGAGGACCACCGGATTGGCTCCGGCGGTAGCCGCTCCGATGCTCAAGTAAGTAAAAGAATTGAAAGACTGTATTGAAAGCCAAAGAATGAGCATAAGAAATAAGGCGTACCTTTAGGGTTTAATTTATAAGCCGTGGCTTTCCTAAGTTGATTAGGATTCGAAGCCATGAATATAGGGATTTGATCATCGGAGATTGCAGTTACCTTGCATAGAGATAACCATAGATGCCATGAATATAGGGATTTGATTATCGGAGATTGCGGCTACTTTGCATAGAGATAACCATAGATGGTAGTTTCCTTGCTGAAGACTACTTCCTTGTTCCCTGCTCGGCATCCGCTAAGGCGGTGACGAGTTCTGGAATGTTGGTCTGGACCCTGTTGATCTGTTCTGGATATATATATGTTCGGTCACTTCCGACCTTATATGATGATCTGGATGCTTGAGCTTTTAGTCATTGGCTGAGTGAGAATCATGTTGGCCGAGCATAGGTCGGATTGTGGTCACACGTGTCAAGTGTTGATTGGCCTGTGCTTTTATGGTATATCAGTTACTCCCCCCCAAGTCCTAGTTTGATGCTAGCAAGCAACTAGGGCTAAGCCTTTTTCGGAGAGTCATGTGTCTTGTCCGTTCGCCTTCCAAGGCATTTATTGCGTAGCCGGGGATTAGGTCTTTTCAGGGTCATCATTGTACTGGGCTGATAGTTGGGTTTCTCGAAATCATCATTGTTCCGAACCGTCATGGCGTTTGGGCTTGGTGGGTCCCTTCTGATACTGTGCTTATAAATACGGGATGAGATTTTGGAATGACCTTTCCCCCGTCATTTTCACTGTGCTAGAAGATTTCACTCGCCATTGTTGGTTCGCGCGACCTTGAAGAATACTGATTCCCTGAGTTAGAACAGGTTCGACTGATTTTTTCTCTTCTCTTGCTTCTTTCTTCTTAAGTCCGGGAATAATGTCTGCTCCTTCTGAATCCCCAATTGTAAATGAGGGAGTGGGAAATCCTCCTGAGATGGCTGTACCGTCTTTTGTGGAAGATGTGGGTAATCCTGCTCCCGAAGTTATTGGGGAGATGCCTGTTGATCCTCCCGCTAGTCCTGGGGTTAGGATAGTTGATGCTTTTGAGGAGCCCCGAAACAGGGCTGGGGAGACCTCTGGTAGGTCTTCCCGTAGAGAAGAGGGTGAGAGTGCTGTCACTCAGAGCCTTCTGGATGAGTGGAGGGCAAAATCCAAGTTTCCCACGAATGTGACCTGTAGAGTGCCAGGCCCCATGGATCGTCCCCATAATGTTGAAGCCGGGGAGATTTGTGTTTATCTTGCCTGGTTTGAAATGGACTTGAGACTCCCATTGCCGGATTTAGTCAGGCAGTTATTTTGTTGGTACAAGCTCTGTCCTGCCGACCTGAATCTCAATAGCTGGCGGCAGCTTCTAGGGTTTGTGGTGTTGGGACACCTGAACAAGGTGAATGTGTCTCTGGACTTGATCCGTAGCAATATGGATCTGAAGTTCAAGCAGGCAGAGGGCCTTTTCTATATGTCCTTCGAGAAAGGGTTCCGACCCCTGACCTCTGTTCCCACTTCCAACAAAACGTGGAAGAAGTGGTACTTCTTCGTCGGAGGAGGATGGGAGCATGAAGGCTTTCAGGAAGGAGAGGCCTCGTCGTTCCCTCGTGTTACGGGTCATAAGGGTGAGGCTTATTCTTTTAGACTTACTTTTAGCCTTGTTATGCCTTCCGAACTGATAAACTGATATATCTTTCCTTACTTGTGTGCAGTTAAGAGTGTTTGGAAGAGGCCCGATTTTACCGAAGCACTGCGGGATCAGTACCGAGCACTGCTTTCAACTCCTGACCGGGCTCATTCTGTCATTATAACTCCAGCAAACCTGATGGCTGCCCGTAATGTAGAGCTTAAGAAGAGGTTGACGTCGAGATGGGTTGTGCCGGAGGCCCCAGTGGTGGGGGAGTCTTCCTCCCGAGCTGAGCCTGATGCCCCTCTTGAAGTAAAGAGGAGGAGGTTGATTTCTGGCTCTCTTGAGCCGGCCCCTGCCGAGGCTGAGAAGGAGGCTGAACCTGCCGTTCCTGTTTCGGTTGCTCCTCCTGCCTCTTCTGGTCCGAGCAGGAGGACTAGGAAGGGGAAAGCACCTGCTGCACCGTCCGAGCCGTTCAATGAGCCGGATTATCAGATTGCCAAGAGGGTGTTTGATCAAATATGGGCTCATGGCCCGCACCGATACAGAAGGGATGACCCCTCCAAGCTGATGACTGAGATGATGAATCTCCAGATGAAGGTAGCTTCTGAAGCTTTTTCTTGACTTTTCTGTTTGTCTGTTTGTTCAATCTAAACCTTCTGTCTTGCTTTGCGCAGAGTATGCATAGCTTGGCTGCTCTGATGATGACCCCCATGGGCCTTGAGGAGGTCGAGAAGTTGCGGGCTGAAGTGGAACAGATGAGGGTGGAGCTTGGGACAGCCCGATCCAAAATTCAGAGCATTGAGGAGGATCTGAAGGAAGCTACCACCAACCTTACTGTGGCAGAGTCTGAGAGGGACATAAATGCTCAGAAGGTTGAGGGGCTTGAGGCGGAGTTGGTTAATCTCCGGAGTTCCTTCGATCAGAAGGTTCAGGAGGCGACTGATCATGCCAGGGCTGAGACTGAGATGATATTGAAAGATGAAGTTGACCAGATGGGTGATGAGCTGATCCTGTTCGGTTTTGAAAGCTTCCGAACTAGATTCCAAATTCAGTTCCCGGGTTTTGACGTTTCATCAATTGTTCCCCCTGAACCTGCCTCATCTCGTCCTGATCCGGATAAGACGGCTGGGGCTCGTGCCCTTAACTTGGAAGAGGACGCAGGCCCTTCTGGGAAGTCTTGAGGCTCTATGGGTTTTTATTTCTTTTTTGTTTTTGCTATTTGATGTAATGGGCGTATACTTCCGATCAATAAAATTAACTTTCCTTCAAATTCTTCTTGTGTTCTTCCCTTCTGTGTAAGTGTGGCTGCTCTGGGCCTCTTGCATGTTAGATCAACTGTTCAGCAGTCAATAGTCGCTTTCCGAACTTCGATACTTGTCACTGAATGAGGGATGTAGATTAATTTCAACTGTCTCATTATAATAAGACAAGAAAGTAAATATAATCAGATAGTCAGAGCCTGATAGAGCGGGAGTAGACTCCTGTAAATCTCTTAAGATAGACTGCTCTGAATCAAGAGCTTGTGAAGATAACCAGGCAGCTTGTGCTTGTCGTTATGATGCTTGGTATGCTGAGTACTCAAGATTGGGATGTATCTGAGCTGTTTGGGCTTTGTCATATGACTTGGCCTGTCATAAAATAGTTAAGACTGGAAGATCTGAATCTTGAATAGGGGGTCTGTACAATTAGACTTTGTTCCCCTTTCTGCCGATTTGGGAGCTTCAGTGCCGGACTGTGGTCTCTGTTTAGAGAGTTCTGTACCTTGTCTCTTGGTATATCGAAGAGGCACATTTAATGCACCATTTATTTATTCGACCGTCGTTTAGGATTTCGAGGCCACTCTCTTTTTCACCGTTGCGACGGTTCAGTTGGGTGGCTTTTGGACTTCAAGGGTCTATATAAATGGAAACGAGGGCATACGGTTGTGTTCAACTTTTTGGTTTCAAATTGTCCCCTTGTGAGAAAGGCTTTATATGTTGCCGGAGTTTTGCCACTTGCTCGGAGATGATGGGTGATTCCTTGCCTGAGTTAGGAGCGATTAAACTGTGGCCGAGAGTTAACCTTCCCCTCTTTTCAGCCTCCAAGGAAGGATTGAAGGAGGTACAAGTCTTCTTGTCTCCTCTGGCATCCGGTCGAGATTCCTCCGATTGGTGGTGGCCCTTCCTTGATTCAACCGAGGCCTGGAGCGTCGGTGATGTAGACGCAAGTGGGGTGCCTCCTCTTCTTCATGCCTTGTCTCAATTTGGCTGGGGTGAAACAGACGGTGTGAAGAAGAAGATTGAAGGTCCCCTGAGACCCAGAGCCCTCATCATCCGTTGGTCGTGAGACCAGTGATAGTGATGATAAAATGGCCTGGGCGTTTCTTAATGCAGACTGGGGTTCAGGGCCCCTTCCTTTCAAATGAAGCCGATGGCGGCGGTAATGGAAGTTGTGGTTCCTGTGCCCCTTTATCATCCCGTGAAGAGAAGCCCCTATATTGAGAATTGTATCTTCTTGTAATAGCTTCTGTAATAGCTTCTGTAGTAGCTTTTGTAATAGATTCTGTAATAGCTTCCTTGTGTTGATGTAAATCTTCTGATTTATAAATAAAATTGAGTCTCTTTTACTCAGATCTGATGTCTTCTGTATTCAAATGTGCTTTTCTGTAGTTAAAACACTTCCTTGTACATTTCTGAATGTTCTTGAGAATAAAGGAACTTAGAAAAATGCTTGAATCAAAGTACTTTGCTCCTGATCGGTACCATAGTACTTGTTGCTTGTTTGACAGATAAGCCAAATAATATAAATATCAGATCTGGGATGTTCCGATCTAGGAAACTTTAGTTTGTAGATGTCCGCGACTTCTGTCTTTGGATGGACTGGATCATAGAGTTTGCTAATGGAAGACGGACTAGGCTCGGAAGGCCTGTGCATTAGAGTGGTCCAGGCTCTGGAGGCCTGTATATTTAAGAAATAGACCAAGTATTTAAGACCTGTATACTATGGACCAGGCTCTGAAGACCTGTGCATTATAGATGGACCAAGTACTGAGACTTGTACATTCATGGACCAGGCTCTGAAGGCCTGTGCATTAATAGATGGACCAAGTACTGAGACTTGTACATTCATGGACTAGGCTCTGGAGGCCTGTGCATTAATAGATGGACCAAGTACGAAGACTTGTACATTTATGGACCAGGCTCTGGAGGCCTGTGCATTAATAGATGGACCAAGTACTGAGACTTGTACATTCATGGACCAGGCTCTGGAGGCCTGTGCATTAATAGATGGACCAAGTATGAAAACTTGTGCATTTTATGGACCAGGCTCTGAAGGCCTGTGCATTAATAGATGGACCAAGTACGAAAACTTGTGCATTTTATGGACCAGGCTTTGAAGGCCTGTGCATTAATAGATGGACACTTTATGGAAGTAAAATAAAACCTCTCTACTGATAATACTTCTGTAAGTGTTCCACATTCCATGGCCTAGGAACAGGCTTCCCAGTCATGTCTTCTAGCCAGTAGGTGGTAGGTCGAACAACCTTTGTTACCTTGTATGGGCCCTCCCAGTTTGGTGACAACTTTCCCATGGTAGGATCCTTAGTGTTTTGAAAGACTCTTCTTAAGACGAAGTCCCCAACTTGAAAGCTGACTGTCTTGAGTCCTACCTTGGATTTGTTGACCATTCTCTGTTGATAGTCTTCCATTCTGATGCTGGCCTGATCCCTTCTCTCTTCGAGCAAATCCAAGTTTTCCATCAGCTGCTGATCATTGGATTCTTGCTCGAAGGCCTCAGTCCTCAGGGTTGGCATACCGATCTCAACCGGAATTACTGCTTCTGTTCCATAGGCTAGTGAGAAGGGAGTTTCAAAGGTGGGAGTTCTTCTGGTTGTTCTGTAGGCCCAAAGAACCCCAGGGAGCTCTTCTGCCCACTTTCCTTTGGCTTGTTCCAGCCTCTTCTTTAACCCGTCAAGGATTGTTCGGTTGGTGACCTCTGTTTGCCCGTTTGCTTGTGGATGGCCTGGAGAGGCAAAGTGTTGCCTGATGTTGAGATTTTCGCAAAATGCCTTGAAGCCTTTACCAGTGAATTGTGTCCCATTGTCCGAGATAATTACACGTGGTATGCCGAACCTGCACACAATGTTCTTCCAGGTGAAGCTCTCAACTTCTTTTTCTGTGATATGTGTTAAAGGCTCGGCTTCGGCCCATTTAGAGAAGTAGTCGATGGCCACCAAGAGATATTTTCTGTTCGGAGGGGCCCTTGGTAATGGACCCACGATGTCCATCCCCCACTGAGCAAAGGGCCAAGGGTTAGGAATCGGGATAAGCTCATGATGAGGCTGATGTTGGTACGGCGCAAATCTCTGGCATTTGTCGCACTTCCGAACATATTCTTTTCCCTGCTTTGGCATGCCGGGCCAGTAGTAACCCTGTGATAGAGCTTGGTGGGCTATAGTTCTACCCCCATTATGATTCCCGCAGATTCCCTCATGTATTTCAGCCAAGACATATTGTGACTCGTCTGGAGCCAAGCATTTTAACAGAGGTTGAGAATACGACCTTCTGTAAAGCTTGTTGTTCAGGATCAGGTACCGAGCCGCTCTGATTCGGATTCTCCTGGCTTTGTTTTTATCCTCTGGGAGGAGCCCGGATCTTAGGTACTGGAGGATTGGAGTCATCCAGTTCTGGGGCTGTTCATCAATTTGAGCAACTTGGGCTTCCTCAATACTGGGTCCTGGCTGAAAGGAGATTTTTACTGTGGAACTTGCTTCAGACTTGAGGCGTGAGGCCATGTTAGCCAGAGCGTCTGCTCTGCAATTCTGGTCTCTCTCAATTTTCTGGATAGTAAACGTCTGGAAGGAATGCTTTAAGTGGTTTACCAGTTCGGAGTACCGGAGCATCTTGTTGTCTTTAATGGCAAATTCTCCCAAGACCTGGCTCACTACCAGTTGGGAATCAGAGAAGACGTCGAGGTTCTGAGCCTCGCATTCCAAGGCAAGTTTCATGCCTAAGATTAGGGCTTCATATTCGGCTTCGTTATTAGAAGCTTTGAATCCCAAGCTAACTGCTTTTTTTTGTCGTGAGCCCATCAGGGGACTGTAGCACCAGGCCTACCCCTGAGCCTTGATCGGTTGATGATCCATCAATGTACAGCAGCCAGGTTCCCGAAGTTTCGGTGACTTGTGTTTTGTTCTGAAGTGCCGGAGTGAACTCGGCTACGAAATCAGCTAAGGCCTGCCCTTTGATGGAGTTTCGGGGTACATATGATATGTTGAACTCCCCTAGCTCCACAGACCACTTCACCAATCTTCCTGATACCTCAGGTTTCCTTAGTATAGATTTCAAAGGATAGGCAGTTGGGATCTCGATTGGATGGGCCTGGAAATAAGGTCGAAGCTTCCGGGCTGATATGACCAAGGCATAGGCCAGTTTCTCTACTTCTGGGTATCTTTTTTCTGTGTCAAGTAGTACCCTACTGACGTAGAATATAGGCCTCTGTACCCCTCTGTCCTGTCTGATCAGTGCGGAGCTGACCGCGTTTTCGGAGACTGCAAGGTATAGGAGTAGCTTTTCTCCTTGTACTGGTTTTGACAGGAGCTCTGGAGAGGCTAGATACTCCTTTAGCTCGTGAAAGGACTTCTCGCATTCTTCTGTTCATTGCAAAGCTTTGCTGCCTTTCAGAACTTTGAAGAAAGATAGGCAGCGGTCAGTGGATTTGGAGATAAATCTGCTCAGTGCCGCAATTCTGCCATTCAGCGCCTGAATTTCCTTTCTGGTTTTTGGCGACTTTAGCCCAATCAGGGCTTGGATCTGAGTGGGGTCTGCTTCGATACCCCTCTGAGAGACAATGTATCCCAAGAATTTTCCCTTCGTAACTCCGAAGGTGCATTTCGAGGGATTGAGCTTCATCCTGTGCTTTCTGAGGATATCGAAGGTCTGGGCTAAGTGCTAGAGGTGGCTATTTTTCTGAAGGCTCTTGACCAGCATATCGTCGATGTATACCTCCATAGTGCTGCCGAGCAGTGGGCTGAACATCTTGTTCACCAACCGCTGATAAGTGGCTCCAGCATTCTTCAAACCGAAAGACATCACTCTGTAGCAGTAGAGTCCTCTTTCGGTTATGAAGGCAGTCTTCTCTTGATCTGGAGGGTACATCTGGATTTGGTTGTATCCAGAGTAGGCATCCATGAAACTCATAAGCTCGTGCCCTGCAGTGGCATCAACCAGTTGATCTATTCTTGGCAGTGGAAAGCTGTCCTTGGGACATGCCTTGTTGAGATCTGTATAATCAACGCAAACTCTCCACTTGCCGTTTTTCTTCTTGACGAGCACGGTGTTGGCTAGCCACTCGGGATAGAACATTTCTCGTATCATCCTGGCGTCCAGCAGCCTTTGGACTTCGTCGTTTATAATCCGATGCCGTTCAGGAGCAATCGGCCTTCTCTTCTGCCTAACTGGCGGGTGATCCGGATCCACCATTAGTCTGTGAGTTATAAGATCAGGATCTATTCCCTCCATGTCCCTGGTCTCCCAAGCGAAGATAGAGAGGTTGTCTTTCAAGAACCTGATTATCTTTTCCTGCTCGGTGTGTGTTAGGTCTGGGCCGATGTACAAGTAACGCCCCTCTGCTTCTGAACTGACCAGTACTTTAATGGGCTCGCCAACAGGTTTGGCTCGGCTGTCGCGTCCCCTTGGGCTCAAGGGTTCTTTAATGCCGGATGGGCAATCCTCCACCTTGGGAGAGTGAGTGAATACCAGATCTGCACAATCCCGAGTGTGCTGTAATTGCTATTTGGGAGCCTTCTCCTTAAAGGCAATAGCGTGGCACTCCCGGGAGGTTGGCTGGCATCCTCTGACAGAGTGCACGCTCTGGTTGTGGACGTACTTCAGACACTGATGGAGGGTCGAGGTGACTGCCCCTATCTGATGTAACCAAGGTCTCCCGATTATGACGTTGTAGGGAGACTTCATGTTCAACACCATATACTCCGAGATGGTGGTCTTCTGCCCTTCACCCTCTCCTATAGTGGTAGGAAGGTCGACTCTCCCCAAAGGGGTGCTGAGGTTGCCATCAAAAGTTGCCATGACGGCGGTGGTGGGCTTGACGTTATCATGGTCTATGCCCATCTGTTTAAGCGGCTCGTAGAACAATATGTTGACGAAGCTGCCTGTATCAACCAGGACTCTTCTGGTCTCGAAGTTGGCGATTCTAAGGGTGATAACAAGGGCATCACTGTGAGGGCAGTGTACCCCTGCTAGATCTTGCTCGGTGAATTGGATCTCCGGTGCTGGCTTGAGCCTCTTTTCGATGTTGGAGATCTGTAGTACGTTTGGGGCGGCTCTGGCCTCCCGAGCGTATCTCTTTCTTGCCCTGTTGGACATTCCTGTGACAGGGGAGTCAGCATGGAGGACGTAGATGACGTGATTGTTCTGCCTCTGGGGCTCGTTACGTCCCTCCCTCTGCTCCTGCCTTTGTTCGGGCCTCTGGTCGGGCCGCTGCTGAGGCTTGTCTTCTTGGGGGTTTTGCCTTCCGTCCTGCTTGACGAACTCCCGAAGACGCCCCTTCTTTATGAGCTGCTCTATCTCATATCGGAGGGTCCTGCAAGTGTTAGTTGTATGTCCATGATCTTTATAGAAATTACAATACTTACTTTGGTCCCGCAAGCTGGGATCTCCCTTGATTGGTTCCGGCCACCTCAGGTTCTCCCGATCTCGGATCTGCCGGAGTACCTGGTTCGGTGTGGTGTTCAGAGGAGTGAAGTTGGTGAACTCCCTTGGTCCGGAGTTGTACACAGCTCTGGGTGTTGTTCTCTTCTCTGGGCTCCTGGCCCTCTTTTTGTTGGAGTCTCTTCTGTGATCCTCCTTCTTGTGGTCCTCCCGTTTTGGATTGTCCCTCTGGGTCTGATCTCTGCCCTTCTGGGACGTGCGGTTGGCGTCTTCCAGGTTGATGTATTTTCTGGCCCGATCCATTAATGCCGCCATATCGGCAGGAGGGCTTTTTGTCAAGGAATCTCTGAACCCACCTTGGGCAAGCCCGGCAGTCAGGGCTGCTACAAGGAATTTCGGGCTGCAGTCAGTGATCTCTGTGAGCTCGGTGTTGAAGCGCGCAATGTAGGCTATGAAGGATTCCTCCCTGGTTTGCTTGACGTTTAGCAGGAATTCTGGCCCCCTTCTGAGCCTTCTGCTGGTCATAAACCTGTCCAAGAACTGTCTACCGAGCTCGTAGAAGCTGGTAACAGAGTTCGGTGGGAGGTTGTGGAACCACTTCAGAGCAGTTCCCTTCAGGCTGGTGATGAACGTTCGGCACATGAAAGCATCAGAGGCTCTGTGAAGGGCCATCGTATGCTGGTAATGAGAGAGGTGATCTCCTGGATCTCCAGATCCATTGTACAAGGTGAATTTGGGCACCATGAATTTTTTGGGCCTTTCTTCTGACATAATGGCGTGAGTGAATGGGGTGGCCAGTCTTCCGAGCAGCCTGGCCAGTTCATCTTGCTCTGGAGGGTTCTGAGGTCCTCTTAAGGCAATCGTTCGGTCCATCGACTCGGCGATTTCCTCCACCCTCCGCGGGTCTCTGAGTCTGACATCTTGTGAACCCTGCCTGACAGCCTCGGCTTCAGGGTAGTAGGGTGGAGTACGCCCTTCGGACGGAGGAGGATTCCGAACCGGAGGGATCGGTGCTGCATGATGAGGCTCCTGCGGTGCCGGGTGTGCTCCCGAGGCCCTTGGAGTTGGGGCTCGGGTAGTGCTCCGGTAATGTACGTCAGGAACGAAGGCGGATGTTCCCCAGCCAGGGACTGTTGATGGCTGCGGATCTCGGCCAGCATGAGCAACGCCTGAGGGGTGCCCAGGCTGGTTAGTTGGAGCCTGCGCACGAAGTTCTTCATTCTCCGTGGCAACAGAAGGTTGCGCCCCTGCAACGAAGTTGACCGACGGGCTAGGAAAACCCGCTGCTTGATTCTGCGTGAGCGTTGCCAGCGTTCTAGTGATGGCAAGCAATTGTTCCTACACCAGTTCATTGTGTCGTTTTATTGCTTCGATCTCTTGTCGCATAGGATTGGCCGCTGGTCCCTTTGTGCGAGGAGCAGGCGGCTGACGTTGAGTGTTTTGCGAATTCTGAGTATTCTGTCGTGGTCGGAGATTTGGTGCCATGGTTTTCCGGTAGGGAAAGAGATGAGTTTTATGAATAGAGCACTTTGGAGATTAGTCGTTCCCACAGACGGCGCCAAACTGATGCTGCACTTTTCGGCTCGCAATAAGTATGGACTCCGTGACCTGTAGAACACTCAGAAAGATGATCAGAGGACCACCGGATTGGCTCCGGCGGTAGTGGCTCCGATGCTTAAGTAAGTAAAAGAATTGAAAGACTGTATTGAAAGCCAAAGAATGAGCATAAGAAATAAGGCGTACCTTTAAGGTTTAATTTATAAGCCGTGGCTTTCCTAAGTTGATTAGGATTCGAAGCCATGAATATAGGGATTTGATCATCGGAGATTGCAGTTACCTTGCATAGAGATAACCATAGATGCCATGAATATAGGGATTTGATTATCGGAGATTGCAGCTACCTTGCATAGAGATAACCATAGATGGTAGTTTCCTTGTTGAAGACTGCTTCCTTGTTGAAGACCGCTTCCTTATTCCCTGCTCGGCATCCGCTAAGGCGGTGACGAGTTCTGGAGTGTTGGTCTGGACCCTGTTGATCTGTTCTGGATATATATATGTTCGGTCACTTCCGACCTTATATGATGATCTGGATGCTTGAGCTTTTAGTCATTGGCTGAGTGAGAATCATGTTGGCCGAGCATAGGTCGGATTGTGGTCACACGTGTCAAGTGTTGATTGGTCTATGCTTTTATGGTATATCAATTTTTTTTTAAACATATAACTTTATCAAGTTTGTCTAAAATTCTAATGAATGATTAAAAAATATAATTATATAACATAAATTTTTTTTATTATTTTATTTTATATAATTTGAATAGGACATGACGCATTCATTCCAAAGTCGTCCAATTAGGAATAGGGTAGGTATGGTGAACTCTGAACATAATGGATTAAATTGACATCTGTAACTTTGGGATCAATGATGAGCACAACGGCTTGTGAGCTTGTGGCAGATTTTGGAAAAGAATTTCTCACTTGGGAAGAGAGAATTTATCATCCATTAGAAACAATTAAGGGGCTGAAATGTACATAAGGGCACACGTGCGTTCTCTCATCAAGTGTTGGGAATATGGGCCCAGGTGGCTCATCACTGATCATGAGTTGACTATACATTCTTTAGCGTAATTACAGAACCAATAACATCTTTTTGGCTTGATTCACGCAAGGATTGAGTATTGCCTATTAAAGATTGTCCAAAATTTCATGGATCGTCATTAAAAGGCAGATTATTTATGACTCATGAGATTTTAATGAAAACAGAGGGGGAAGCAATTCATACCAACTCTGGCGTTGAAATGGAAACTCTTAATCTCTCTATAAGCACGTGGGGCTATAGTAGTTTTGATACGTGAGACTGAGACATCCCATTTGTTGTTATGAATTTACTTAAATTTTTAGCGAGTCGATGTAACTTAAAAAATAAAAAAAGAAAGAAAATTGACCTATTTTGTTTTAGATAGTTTTGACCTGGTTTATCTTTGATATTATAACTCGAATATAAGGGTGGTATGTTTACGATTCTTTCTTAGGA
This sequence comes from Nyssa sinensis, assembly GCA_008638375.1. Taxonomy (NCBI): domain Eukaryota; kingdom Viridiplantae; phylum Streptophyta; class Magnoliopsida; order Cornales; family Nyssaceae; genus Nyssa; species Nyssa sinensis. The sequence continues at coordinate 39,716,938 of CM018052.1, forward strand.
GAGAATAGTCGATTTTGAGTGAGTTTCACTTGAATTGAGAGATTTGAAAAAACAAGGAAAAGGAAAGAGAAAGAGAGGTTATATCTTACTTAGTTTAAAATTAGAGAAAGAAAGGAGTGGGGGAGGGATTTCTTTAACTCTTATTTTATCCAATTTATTTTTCTTCTAATAGTGGATGGAGACATGGGGAATGAGAGAACCATTTAATGAATTTTTTATAAGACTGATTTTAACTTTAAAATTATAAAGGGAAAAAAATTGACACTTCTATTTTAGAACATAATAATAATAAAAATATATAATCATTTTATTTTTTTTATCGTTCTCAAGTAAGATGAGAGGATTACATTCTTCTCTCATTTGTTATCCATGTATGAATGAGGGATTATCTTTTCTTTTCCTCCCTTTTTATTTTTCTCGTAACTAATATTATTATCTCTTCTCCTCTTACTCTTACTTATCCAAGTTTAGTGAATTGATTATCATTGTTTGTGAACAAATGTATATTTATCAAATTATGTATATTTTGTCTTTTTTTGTTTTATTTTTTATTTTTTATTTTCTATTTGATATTGATTTATTGTTTATTTTTTATTGCTTCTCCTCTCCCCCCCCCCCCCCCAAAAAAAAAAAACACCATTATGTGAGTGAAATGGAGCTTCTTCTCTTCTGTGGTTCCATGGGCCATCTTCTCTTCAATTCAAGCTCTCTGGAGTCTGGTCACTCACAGTGGGTCTGGGTGGTATCATTAATTAATTGGCAGGGTGAGATGAGGATAAGGGATATGGTGCCATCCATATGCATTGCATCATTGGTCTTAGGTACATTGCACATGCTCTACACATTAGTTTATAAACTATCTATTAAATTAATGTATCAAATATTCATTAATATAAAATTATATCGAATTAGTGAATATATATATATATATATATATATTTGCATACCAATAACCTTTTCAAAGTTTAATTTCAAGAAAAATCATTGAGTGAGACTTTCATATTATGTTATTACGTGATAATATTTTATAAATATTTTTTTTTTCAATGCAAAAAATATATATAGTATAGTGTAAAAAAATGTTAACCCTTTCACTGAATAATTGTTACTCTTTTAAGTTTCAGCGCTTCATAATAAACTAATACAATTGGATCTACCACGTAGGTGTCCCTGGTTTGAGCACTTCTATGATTTGCGTAGTTTAATTGTTTGGACGACTCTCTCTCTCTCTGTGCATCATTATTATTATTTAAATTGAATGGAGCAACTTCATTAAGGAAAAAGGCAAAACTAACAATCCCAATAGAAAATCTTTTCATCCATATTTTATGATCCTCACTGCTTAACCCGCACATGACGATTCACGTGCTATGCTGCTTCGGGATTACAACCCCCTCCCCTCCCCTCCCCCCATCACGTGCTTCAATAATGTCCCTTCCCAGTTCCACCCCAATATCTTAATGACACCCGCCTTCAAGGCCTCATATATATATATATATATATATATATTCAGGGTCAAAGGTGGAGTTTCCATTTCAAATTTTGATAGAATCTTTTTCTTTTTTAATAATTATATTAATTTTATCTCTAAACTGGGTTTATTTTGATCATTTATTTTCTTAAAAATTCAAACCTAAAACATTCAAATTTAATTCAACCCAAGATTTTTCTTACCATTTGCACTTTGAACAATATGGTTTCGAATTTGATTCGTATTAATTTATATATTTTTAGAGATGACGTGTTATTAAATTATAATGCCCTTATTCTAACCATAAATTGAAGAGAAGAGAAGCATGATGCTAGGCTTTATGGGCACAAGCACATAGTTTAACTGTTGAAAAAGTGGTGGTGTAATAGTGATGATGACGTGGGAGGATATCCAACCTGGCAATGCTTTCTAAAAGCTTAAAGGAGCACACGTCGGATGCATCATCATCACACAAACTTCATCTAAAAAGGTCACCGTACGGACTGTACTTTGCGTCCCGCACACCGCACCGCTCCGCACCGCACCATCCACCCACCGACCCTTACTTGAGTTATGATTTAATCAGACGAACACTAGCCGTCGTCGACGTCCTCTGTGAAAAGTGAAAAAAGAATGGTCCTCCTGATTGATGCTTCTACTTCTGCTTCTGCTTCTTGTCTGGAGAAAGAAAGTAGACAGCTTGATCCAGCTGTCGGTGCTGTAGTTGTACTCTTTTCAAAAGTCCAATGGAATCGCGTCATGATAACTGAACGAACGTGACGGGACCTCCGTTTCTACTTTCATCTTCGCCGTTACTCTCCTCTTCCGTTCAGGATTTGGGCCCACACCCCATGTGTTCATGTAACGATACGTGTCACTTTCTTTTTTTTTTATCTGTCCTGGTGCGCAACAATTTATAAAGTTTCTCGGTCCCTTTCTTCTTCTTTTTTATTGGAGAAAGAAAATAAATATACATGTATTTATATATATTTTATTTAATAATTATATTTATAAATTTTATTTAAATTAAAGTTAAAAATATTACGAGCAAAGAAAATCATAACATAAGTAACTTTACAAACATAACTTCTTTAATTGAAAAATATTTTAAAAATTTTTGTATGTCTTAAATTGAACATTATATATATCTGTATATTTTATATAATATCGAAATGTCGTTAAAAAGATGAATATAAAGTTTTTTTTTGTGTCGAAATTCATACATATACATGAAATAAGTTTTTATTAATAAAAAAATAAGAAAAATTTATAATTAATAATTTTAAAAATTAATAAATTTTCAATCTCTCAAGTTTATTAATTATAAGAAAATTGACTCTATATTTATGCATATATGTGAGTTTTGAATTTGAATTGAGTCACAAATGTAAAAAATTTAAAAATTATTTTTTACATTTCTCATAAGACCTCGATCCTACTCAAATTACTTTTATAACTTCATTTATGTTAGAAATAAGAGTGAATAACCTTGAACTTTGTTTTAAGTAATAGATATTAACGTAATGTTATTATTTTATTATTTCACTAATAATTTATCATTAAAAATATAAAAATTTAACAAAATTAAAAATCAAAATACATTTAAAATATAATAAATTTACACAATTCAATTCAACTACGAGCCTCTCTGATATGAACTCAAACACACAAATTAACCTAATTAACAACAAAAAAATAATTCATATTAATACAGGTCTAGTAAAAATAATTCTCACATTATTTTAAAAAAAATTGACATTTAAACTTATGACCTCCATTTCGATAAGAAATGAATGAGCAACTAAGACCCAGTTAATTAATATTTTCACTTAGTATGTACTTGTTTGATTTAACTTAATAAGTCTTAAAATAAATTATTTTTTTGACTATTTTAATTAAGTTATTAGGAAGAGAAATTTCAAATTTTATTTTAATGCCGCTAAAAAATTATCTTTTGAGTATATTGATATGCCAAAAATATCTCATCCAATCAATAGATGACACGTGTCTAGCTTTGTCCCGTAAAGTTCATAAGATAAATCAGATATACCGATCTGACGTCGGAAAGAAAGACCCAGGAATTGTAATACCCTGGTATACTGATCTCGGCTCTACCACCTCGGTCTACCGACCTAGTGATGATGGGACGCGTATGGACAAGAAAGGATGACGCGAGTTATTATGATAAAATTGTCGCTTTCTGACATACAGCACACCCTAGTCTTATAGAGAGGCGAAAAAGGTTCCTAACCCTACAAAGCAGCATAGCCGGTGGCAACTGTGATGTATGAAATCATGATAAAGAAGCCCCACCGCTTGGTAATGAATTCGATACCCACATTAGCTTATAAATAGGGTTTGCGAGGTACGTAAAAGATATATAGATCTATCTCTCTCTATCTCTACTAATTTTTTTTGACAATATTATCATTTTACAATATACATCTTTATCTCCTCTAATTTAATCATCGAAATGATTACCACCGAAACCCTTCTCAGTGACAATCTAATTTTATTCTTATTCAAAATTTATACTGAGAAGGCGTTTAAACTTTGACGGAATCGAAAAATGCAACATCATATATATCTCAAGGTGTCACTATTACTATTAGCTAGGTGGAGTTAGCACTGTAGTCATGCATTTTGTAGCCATCTGTCGATGATTGCATGAAAGCAACCATGCACTCGTCCGTTTCAGTACCCATAGATTAAAATAAAGTAATCCATGAGGAGAGAGAGAGATAGAGAGAGAGAGCTTATCCTTCACATTGCAAGCTCACTCTCCCCACGTTACTTTGCCCCCCTCCCCACCCATTGCCATCAATTTACTGCTATATATGAAAACAGCTCCCCGGCTCCGCCCTTCCTCTGCCTCCTGTCTCTTGCTTTCTCTCTCTAACAATACATGGTTAAAGAGCTGAAAGTCTGAGAGACCCACTTCAAACCCTTAATAAAATCACTACTCTCTCTCACTATATATATATATTTCACAGGATATGGACGTCTACGGTCTCTCGGCACCGGACTTCTTTCGCATTGATGACCTTCTTGACTTCTCCAACGAAGAAATCTTCTCCTCCACCACTACCACCGACTCCGACATCATCCAACAGCAACATCAACATCAACACCACTATCACCTCCCTTTGTCAGAAAATACCTCCGCCTGCGGCGGGCATTTCGACTCCCCCAATCCCAACCATTCCAATATTGATTTCACCGACGACCTCTGTGTCCCCGTAAGTACCACCGCCACCTCGAATTCCAAAAACCTAGCTTTTGTCTTGTTATATGATAGTGATTATGTAACTTTCCTCTTCAATTTTAGTGCTGCTGATTTTGATTCTTTTTTTTTTGTGTGTTGTTATTTTTTAGAATGACGATGTAGCTGAGCTCGAATGGCTCTCAAAGTTCGTCGACGACTCGTTCCATGATTTTCCGAAGAACGAGCTATACGGAACTGTCAGCTTCCGACCTGAAACATCATTTCACGGCCGGTCACGGACCAAACGGTCCAGAGCACCTTTTACAAACAACAGTTGGACTTCATCGCCGGAATCTGACACTCCGATCTTCGGAAAATCAGACACTAACAGCACGAAGAAGAGAGACAACTCGTCGTGTTCGTCGTTACTCAACGGGGACAGATCTTCATCACCGTCGGTGGCGCGTAAGTGCAGTCACTGCGCGTCGGAGAAGACTCCACAATGGCGAACCGGACCGTTAGGGCCGAAGACGCTGTGCAACGCGTGTGGCGTGCGGTACAAGTCAGGTAGGCTCGTGCCTGAGTATCGACCCGCTGCGAGTCCGACGTTCGTACTGACTCAGCACTCGAACTCTCACCGGAAGGTCATGGAGCTCAGGCGACAGAAAGAACTCCAACAACAACAGCAGGAACAGCCCCTCCACCATCATCCCCAGCACGACTTCAAGGTCTACTAACGTCAGCCCTACACGCGTCGGCTTTATAGGGTTTTTATCGTCATATCACATGATGAGACACTTCCCTGAGCTACTCTCCAGTGTTAAAGCTTATCCAATTTTCTTTTTTCTTAATTGAAATTTCTGAGAAAGTCATTAAATTTTCTTTCTCTCCGTTTTAAAAGCTTCAACTACCGTGGCTTTACTGTAACGTTGTTTGTTTGATGAGAGTGGCGTTCCACGTGATACGTTGCAGGCGACGCTGAGCGAATATTCTCTCTCTCTCTCTCTCTATATATATATATATATATATAATCGTATATAATATATGTCTTATCTTTTTCTTTCTATCTCTGCTCTCTGGCGGGTGATCACATGGAATTGAGGGGGCTAAGAAAGGAAAAATTATTTATGGATTCGAGCTCATGAAAGGAGGGACACACAAACAATCTATGAATTTTGTTTACGTGTCAGAAAACCAATGAATACTTTCACGAGAAAAAAGGAAAGATGGGCAGAGACTAGTCGATCGATTGGTGGAGAAAACTGAATTGGACGGTATGGATGCGATTTAATGTAGCTATTTATTGGATAGACTGCATGTCGGTGAAAGAGTGAATGTTTCGTGAGGTACTGCATGTGTGCGTGTAATATTAATGTGGAAATGAGACGTGTTAATTAGGTTGTAAATTTTTATTTATTATAAATTTTTTTATATAGAAATATTTAAAAAGAAAATTGAATGAGATTAATATAATAATATTTTAATTTTTTTTTATGATATTTTATTACCTGTGATATATATTTTTTAAAACTTTTATTAAATAAAACATAATATATATAATATAATAGTATAAGAACGGTATATTAACAGCAGTATACCTTCATTCCCTTAAATGTCTGAACTTCTTCGTACTTGTCCGATGCAAAAATCTGTGACAATAATCATGCATGTCGGCTGATTTCATTACGAAAAGCTATTGATCGGTCGATGGCCAGCAGCTGTTTTTACATATTAATGTGAGACATGTAAAACTCGCACCAATACCACATCTAAACGGCCATCCTCACCACCCCCAAGTGAAGGCCCAAATGTTTTCAAACTTTAGGGCTTCAATTCTGATTTTGAAATTGGGATAATTCTGATTCGATAAATGAACTAAACATTGGTACGGATATTATTGCGGCCTCGCTCTAAGTACTCTGACTACCGGTGAGGTCAATAGGGTGTGTGTGTGTGTGTTGTACAACTATTCGTGAGGAGCTTGCCCTATTTCCAATGCAAGTGTTGCCCTATTGCCAATGCAAGTGTTGCCCTCTTGCCAAGGCAAATGTTGCTTTCAACAATAAATATAAAATGTTTTTAAAATTATACATTGGCTTGGCAAATGGCCAAAAAAATTTATTTTGACACTAGGGTTTCGCCCTTAATGAAATCACATGATTAAGAGTTTATCTTCGGAACGTTTGCTTCACCCAAATCATAGTTTTGGTGTACATAAAAGTGTGAAACTAACTTTTTAAAGTGTGGTTATATTTTTCAAAAACTAATTTCACCCTTTTTCATCCATCAAAACCATGATTTGTAAAAACTAAAAAAACTAACTTCATTGAAACTCCGTGACAATAATCCAGCTCGAGTTACTTCTACATCGATCATTGACAGTTATAACTTAAAAAGTGAGTCTGGTTATTACAAGAAAAAAGACTTAATCTGATACGCGTAAGTTGATTCAGGATACTCCTTATCGATTCATCAAAAATACAAAAGAAAAACTAAACAAACCAACTTCTAAAAATCTGCTTTTATTCCTAGACCCACATCTTACACATTACTCAATACATACAATATAAAGGTAGTCATTTTACATAATTTCTTCTAAACACCCAAATAAAAAATTAATTACATTCTTCAAAATCCATTTTTCAATAACAAATTCTTTAAAATCTATTCTCCAAAATATATGAAACTCTTCCAAATGGACTCTTAAATCAATAATAATTTGGGTCGTCGGAGAACAAGAACTAAGACCTTGGATCGCATCAAGGTTTCCATCATTGTCTTGCAACTAGCAAAGATGAATTGACAAGTTCAATTCAGACGACTTACCAAAAAGCTTGATGTGTTCAACTGAAACTAGAGAAATAAGGGATCCACCTAGCTCAATGACACTAGGTTGCCCTGAATGTTAATTCTATAAAAGAAATTTATACAAACCTAGGGGAAGGGACAGAAACAAAACAGTACATAGAAGAATCAATACTCTTTACCCCTGAAGACACGGGAATGCTAGAAAATGTAAAGCAGCATTCATGCAAGAATCAATTCTTAACATGAGAGAAATAAACCCTAGCCTCCACTCATCAAACCATAGCAATTACTCAGATCATATAATTCATGTTCTCAACAAAATGATTTTTAGATCCATCTAAACACCACTCTATGGGAGACCACATTTCACAAATTCAAGCGGCAAGAAAGTGAATCCAAGAGGAAAATGCAGCTGCTGTTCTTAAAACAGGTCCACTTAAAAGTTAGAACAGTGTTGGTGCCTCTGAAAAATTACCAATAATGTAAGAAATAAGAGAGAGAGCTCACCAAACTAGGACTACTCATCTGTATTAGCATGCAAACAGAACCGAGTGGCAGAGACTTGCAACATTAATATAAAAATCAAAGCTAGAAAATGAATTGTTAACATGATGTTGAAACTTACAGATAGCAAGGGCATAAATTGTGGGCGTGATCCCCACTGTATCTGCACTTGAACATGAATAAAGATTATTCGGGTAGATAGAGCAAATTGGGGCTTTATAATTGGCAGGGAATGATAAAGTTAGATATCCATCAAAACTTGGGAGATTTGTAATATTTTTCTACTTCACAATAAGAAGAAACTCCATGCCACAACTCACCCAACCTTAATGTTCATCGGGTATGGACAAGCATCTTGCAACCGGAAAAAAAAAATTGAAAAATAATACCAAATGTATACTTTTAAACAAGGACACAGGAACATTCAAGATTATATGGATCCAAAGATCACATTTATTTTGAAGAAAGAAGAAACCATCCCTGACATGTCAAATCCAGGTACTGTGATCATAGAACTCTGGCCCATGGGAACAAGAGAGTGCAGATTGGTGAACTTTCGGGCTGGGATTCCACAATTGCTGAGAAAGTGTCGACAGGTGAATTTTCAGACTGAGATTCCATAATTGCTGATCTTTGACACCTCCTTGGTCAGAGCATTCCTCTCTCGCTTTGCCTCCGAAGCAAGCTTAGAAACCTAACAGAAAATAAACCATAAGTAATTGTGTTATCGTATTAGATATATGCGTGTACTGTATATATAAGTTATAACTAAGTGTAGTCATCCATGTTTAAAATTCAGGGGAATTTCATGTTACCAGATCTTCTTAGCTCCTATTCAGAATATCTTAAAATTATTCACAAACTCCTGAATGAACCATATGCTTCAGAACTCTTCTGCCTAATAACAAATTCTTTACCATGCCGTTTGGATGTAGTTCCTGATCCACTCACTTAATCCAAATTATTCCCAGCAAAATACTTGTAAAACCTAAAAATTTCACTACAACTGCAATGGAAGCCAAACTGTTTATTTCCAGCTCTCTTTCAGTATGTCTGCAGCTTATGGGTAGGCAGAAGGCTAATAGACAACAGACTTGTCAGCTGCCCATCATTACACACTTAGAAGCAAATTTCATTTATTATGGTAAAAATAAACCCCAATGTCAAAAATAATGATGTTTTACACACATAGAAGTCCTCTTTTTTTTCATTTGGTAAGTATCATTAGAAAACGCCAACCGGGGGCGGGGGGTAGATCCTATGTACCCAAGGGATATACAAAAAGACATTAAAGAATCCCCTCCTCAGAAAAAACAGGGGACATCCAAACCTACAATGCTATGAAATAGCTCAAAAGAAGATACAAAGCTATCTATAGACATTGTTAAGCCCTCCATGATCTGAAAATATAGAGTCCTCAACAATAAAGCTATGAAGTCCATATTTATTTGAATAATTTTGGGAAAAGAAATCCTAGAGTGCTTTTCTAATTAATAATGTTTAAGCTCATTAGATTTCGTTAAAGTATATAAATATGATCAAACTCACCTCTGAAAATCGTTAAACTATGAAAAAAAATCTTATTCTACAAAGCATCAATCACAAATTTTCTTTACTATACAGTGTATACACATATATACATGTCGCAAACTAAAGAAGACTTATCTATACAAAATAAGGCATCGAAATAAAATTCTGCACATTAATGACCAATGATCTCACTTGTGATCGGAATCGAGATGCTTCTCTCCTAGGAAGTTCTCCAAGGATATCTTTCAAGCCTGTTGCAATGTTTAAATAGTTAAAGACCGCACCCTCCAATGTTTCAACCGCAAAAATTCAATTTGAATAATTTAGAGACTCATAGTAATTGCATACCTCCTGCTTGTCTTTCAATCTTATAAGCCGAGCGAATAACACCTTGGATTTGACTCCCTGCTTGTCTATATAGATTGATAAAAATTTGAACACCCCTGAAAAAATAATTTAAACAAAATAAAGTTCAATTATAGACACTAACCTGAGTTTGGTCCTTCCTCGTTTCATCTCCTCTTCTGCTTGCAATGCCCTCTTCTGAAACAATGATCATATGCCATGTGTTGGACTCCAAAGAATTCAAAACTGATACTTTGAACTAAGTGCAGGCACTAGTCTACAATTAGTATATTATACCAACAGGAATCAGCCAATGTGCACTGTCACAGGCACAGTAAAAAGAGTTTGCCAGATTGAATTACTAATAATCCGTATTTTTAGATTAAAGAGACTGAAGGATTTTAGTTTTTTCTTTTTCTTTTTCTCTCTCTCCTTTTTTTTTTTTGCTAGTTTCCAGAGACAGACAAACTTGGATAACTTTTTTCAGCCAGGGGAGCAACCAAAAAAAATGGAGGAAAAAATAAAACTTTCCTGCTAATCAGATTAAATTTAAATATCAACTATCAATAAGCAATTAAGACAAATGGGCTACAAATTGAAATTCTTCCGTTCAATGCAACATGGGCCCACCATTTTTCATTCTATGCTTTTTCTAAACTTTCAGTGTTTCCTTCGCTTAAATACCGCTTTTTTTTCTTCTCTTTTTGACAAGTAAAAAACATTATAGACAATCAGTTCCATTACTTAGGTTCAATTATTCATAAAAAGAGGGAGACTGGATATGATGTGTGGTTTATAGAGTTAAAGAAAGATGGCTTAAATGAGGGAGTGCTACTAAAAACCAACACGTGCAAAAAATGACTGTCTGCAACGCATGTGTTGAGGTTGATATCTGGTGTTGATGTGGATAAGAGTCTAGAGTGGCAATTGCACGAAAGATGGCTAAGATTCCCGAAAATGATGAGAAGGACAAAACTTGAGGCAACCTAGAGAAAGAGAGAAAACAGGGCACGAGTCTAGGTGTGACTCACAAAAATATGTTATAGACAGTACAAGTGTACCTATTATGCATGGTAACCAAAACAGTAGTATGACTTTAGAAGTGTGCGAGACACTGCTATTTATAATAGTCACTGAACATGATCAACTCACAGGAACTCACATGGGTGAAGCGATAATCAGTGGAATTGGTAATTCCATGTGTTCAAGAAGGAAGTAGAAGGATCTCTATTTCTTTAAGAGGACTAAAGTCTGCCATGGAACCTAAGCACGCCAAACTTTAGTGAATCCACGACTTCAACCACCAAGCCAGATAAACCTAAGAATCTCATTGGAAAGATCACAACATAGCATAAAAGTCACACCATGGCTGAACAAGAAGTCCAGATGGCTCCTAAAGATCTACCCCAGTTGCCATCTCTGAGTCAACCGTCCAAGATTCTGTCTTTCAATACCTCTGCCCCACACCATAAATCATGCCCAAGCTTACCTTGTTCCCATTTTCTACCACAAAAGCAATCAATTGTAGAAGTCCCCGATTCTTTCATATTGCATTTCCACCAATACAATTACATGAGAAATTACCACCTCCCCTAGTGCCCAATCTCCCGAAGGACTCCAATATTTATTCTCTACCACTCTCCTCCAAAGTCTTCTTCTCTACCACAAACCTCTACATCCATTTGTCAAGCAAAGATTGATTGAAAACCTTTAACTTCTTGATACCAAGGTCTCTTCCCTTAACAAGAACACACACCTTATTCCATTCCTCTAAGTGATACTTAGGCACATCATCAAGGCATCCCCAAAGAAAAACACAGTACAATTTATCAAGTCTATTTTCTACTGATACCAGAATAGTGAGAAGAGATAAAGTAGCAAGAATGAAGACTCGAAATGGCACCCTTTATAAGGCTGTGCCTATCCCCTCTAGAGAGAGAATATCTTTTCACTCCACTAATCTCCTTCAGAATTTTTTAACATCTGTATTCCAATCTGCCTTTGATTTGAAAGATGAACCCAAAGGAAGATCTAATTAAGAATTGGGAAGGGCAGCCAACTTGGGTTAACCCAAGTTGGCAGCCAAACCCTTAACATCAAGCTACCTCCCCAACTAAGCTTGCTCTTTTTAGATTCGCGCACATACCTGACACCACCTCAAAACAAAGCACACATTTGAAATAACACAACTATTCCTCTTCTGCTCCCAAAAAAAAGAAGAAGGTAAAGATATTAGGTATCTATTATAAACAAGGCACACGAGGGGGGGGGGGCACCCATAATTACAACCAAAAAAAAAAAAAGAGTGACTTACAAAAATTAAGTCCTAAAATCTCCCAAAAAATCTAAAAAATAATTTAAATACATCAGGTATTCTTCTTTGATCCAAAAGAAAAAGAAGCTGCAGAAAACTATCCTTGAAACACCAATGAGTTAGCTCAATCTCTTCAAAAATCCTCATATTCTTTTCCCTCCAAAGACGCCACATAAGACAAAAGGAACCATTCTCCCAGTAATCCAGAACTCCTTACGAATCGGCTACATCTCCATTTCAAAAGAACCTCCATAACTGAGGCTGGCATAACCCACCAACTGCTTATAATATGATTTAATAGTAAATCTTTTGTTACCATTCACTGTCCAATGTCCATATCAAACCATCCACCCTCACTTCGCTCAATCCAAAAATATAATGATATAACCCACAAACAAATGAGAGATTGACAACCGAACAACCCCTCTATCACAAACAGGGAGAAATGGACTTGATTAACTTTCAAAACCTTGATGGACATCCGAATCCTTGGAAGCAACTAAGATTCAGTTAAGTCACACCTAGAGTTGATGCTTACTATTGGTTGAACTAACAACGTGGCATGGCAAGTTTGATTTCACTCTTTAGACATCCATTAAGACATATTTATGATTGCAAGTTTTGGATCTATTGTATGTATCAGAACACCAAACTTATTAGACCATCCTATCTTTTCACATTTAATTTATTAGGATATTATCCACAAACAAAAGAGAGACTGACAACTGAATACCCCCTCTATCACCAACAAAAGAAATGGGCTTGATCAACTTTTAGAACTTTGATTGACATTTATTTCCTTTGAAGCGACTAATATTCTGTTATGTCACTCTTGGAGTTGATGGTTACTATTGGACACTAAAGACAAATCAATTTTCCATGGTGCCCTTATTTGCGTCAATATATTTAGGAACACAAGTTCATCCATTTGAGATGCAGTATTAAAGGTTTCCAACGCACAACATAGAAAACTCATCATCAATTAAAACTGATAGGAAAGCGGAACGGTTACCTCCAAATTTTCACTTTCAGACTTCAAAAGATCAATTGATTGTCGCAACTCCTTTACTTTAGCATCAGCTCTGGAAAGCATGGACTGTACCCAGCAATAAAGATGAATGTAAATATCGTATTTTAAAAGGAGATTTGATAATAGGGATATGCTTGGCATGCTAGCTGCACTCTTTTCAATTCAGCATGATTCTTCAAGAGTTCAAAGGGTATAAAAGCAAAGTCTAAAATTTTCAGTGAATATATAGCATAAGACACAAAAATAAATAAATAAAAAATATATAAAGGCATCTCATCTTACAACATGGCATTGTAAAAGACTGTAATGGTATTTATTTGATCAAGCAGCATAAAAAGTATACAAAACAACTAAAAAGTATACATCTAAGAGCCACAGACCCCACAATGAGCCTCATGCTCTGAGCTAGTCCTTTTTTTAACAACTAATAATAACACTATAAACATAGACACATGATGTCCTCCCCACCCCCCAAACAAAAAATAATAATAATAATAATCTGTTAAAAAAGAAAAATTAATTCAGAACATTATAAAAAATGACACAGCCATGAACAATTTAGGAACCATGAAAAATGAAGACATCCTTCTAGCTCCATGTGAATTTGTAACATTTTGGCTTACCCATACAGATTCTACAACAATATGGGCAATTCACAGTTAAAAAATCTTTAGTAGGCATATGAAATTCCATTTTGTATTTCCTCAGCATAGATACATATAGAATTTCAACCCCTATAAACAAAATGGAAAAAATAACTACTTTAATATAAAACTAAAGCTTTTTTGTATTCCTAACTACAATATTTTGATATGATCCTGTTCGAACTTTGGACATTTTCTTTGCGACAGCTTGAACCATCAAACTTGGATTGAAAAGGAGTATTCAGACCCCAGGAGATCATCTAAATTAGAAAAATATTTTGCATAATTCCTTTACCCCATCTACATATCTTCCACCACATTTAGATAAAAGTTGGACAAACACTTGAACGTAACAGTTCTCAGTCAGTATGAGTTTGTTGACCAGGCCATTACAAGTCCTAGGCATATTTGGCCGACGAACACTCAACTGCTGCTAAGAACAATATATCATGTTACCATTTCTTACCATGTTGATGTTTATATATGCAAGAGATTGAGAAATCAAACAACTCGAATTGTTATACAATAGATAGAAACCAATTAGACAATTATGAATAAAATATTGAATCCTTTAATTATGTGGAAGAAAAAAAAATGCTAAAGTTAACTAAGCAACTGAAAACTGAAGTTTACACTTATTGCACTTGTGCTTACCTCTTCACTCACAAAAAGGCGCAGGGAGTTGTAATACAGGAAACGCCTTGGTCCTACAAGTAATAAGCAAGTTGCAGCCAAGAACAACAAATCAACTTCTAGTTAAACAACAATATGGTAATTATTAGGGGGGAAAAATAATTACTTTATAAAGGGTGTGGCAACCAAGGATCAAAATATCGTTTCGATGTATAGTTTCGGTCTGTCCGGAAACGGAAACGTTTCGAAAACATAATGAAAACGGAAAAAAAATTGGAAACATGTAGAAATATAACTTAAAATTTATTTATTTATACAAATAAGCCTATTTATTGAATATTTGTCCATGTTTAAGGCATATACATCATATTCATGATAAATGATACTAATTCATGATAAATGACATAATAGATATATACTATGTAATATCCACGAATTAGATAATTTGACACAAGTTACATATAAAATAAAAAGTAAAACAAATAGTGATTTAAACCAATTATAATTAGTAACTTAGTATTAAAATAGTTGTTTCTCTATACTTTATTTTCCCTACTACTTTTCTATTATTTTAAGAAAAATAATAGAAATATATCTTCTAGTAATTTTAAGTCTTAATCTTTGAAAAATAAATGGATATTATTTTTTACTAACTTCTAGAATTATTGTTGATATAAAATAAATTTTTCCTGTGATTCGATATGTTTCCACTAGTTTCGGTATGTTTCCACGAAAACAATTTTGTTTCCATGGAAACATGTGAATTTCGATATTCTACTAGTGTTTCGCTTCGGTTCCTTGAGAAACAAAAACGTTTCGGCCGTTTCGATGGAAAAGAAACGAAACTTTGATTCTTGGTGGCAACATAAATTGGACTAGAAGATACAAACATTAACACCTTCACTGTATGTTTTTCCTCTTGTTGGGGCATTCATCATATGTTCTCAAACATAATAGTTGCAGGAAAGAAAATGAATCAATTCTAGTTAGACACCATCACGATAATTATTTAGGTAGGAACAGAGAAAAATCAAATAAAATACTTCGCAGTGTATGTTAGACACCGCGGCTTGGGGAAAGATTTTGACAATATATAATCTTTGGAGGAGAGGTCAAATTTTGGTGGATTGGTGTTGCTTGTGCAAACATAATGAAGAAATGGTTGATAATTTTCTCATCCATTGCCCATTTTCTTGGTCAATCTGGACACTTCCGATTGGTTTATTTGAGATTTTTTGGTTAATGCCACAATCTACAAAGAGGTCCTAGCTTGGTGGAGAGGAAGATCTTTTGGTAGGAGGTTGTGGAGAGCTTGGCAATGACCCGATTTTGTATTTGGTGGGTCATTTGGATGAAGAGGAACAATACAATATTTAAGGGTGTTGAGTCCCCTATATGGAATGTGAAAGCATTGTGTTGAGTTCCCTTTATTTTTTTATGTTGGGGTTCCATTATGTCAAGAAACTCTTTTGTATCATTTTTAAATTCTATGAGCATAGAAGCACAGTGTGCTTTGCGTGTGTGTGTGTTGTATATGGGTGCACCCCCTTGGTGCTTCTTATGAAATATCTTACTTATCAGAAAAATCAGAGTGTTTTTCCTCTTGATGGGGATTCGTCTTCTGTTCTTAAACATAAGCAAATGTATATACTAATCAAAAAATCAAACACCTGGAAACCATCTCCAGATGCAAGTTTCGATGGAACTGATTTATAAATTAACATAGTCATGAGAATGTAATATGCAAGGCCAAGTAATATGGATAACAACAAACCAGAAAAGCAAAGACAGTGTAGTTTAATACAAAGGAGCAAACTTCAGACATGGCTCTCTGTTTGTAATTTAAAAATAGTTAATTTACAGAATTTAGAACCATACTCTTCAGAACAATAAATCCCAATCCAATAGCTGCACCACATGTAGTAACAGGATGAGAACTGGCATAAAGTATACCCTCTGCGAACAAACAAATGTTCTAAAAATTAATGGGGTGAAAAGTGAAAGCACAAAAACTGAGAGAAAACCGTGTTGGTTGCAATGTCAGCTATGATGACAACGCAAACTAAACAGACCTTTAATCTTTCCAAAGACAACGTCCTCGTAAACGCCATACTCGGACTTGACAAATTGCAAAGAATCCTAGAACCAGGTTCTCAAATCAAATATCTATGTAGCAATGGTAAAGCAACAATTGAACAAAATAAACTTGCCCTGTTCGGTTGATGAAAATATGTACGAAAATCAAATAAATTAAATTTACAAAACGCAATCTTTTATTGTTTGAGACATCAAATAACAGACTCAAAATTAGAAGTTTAAAGTTAGACTGTTCATTATTCGGGACCTCAAAACTTATCAAAAAATAAATAAATAAATTATTCAGGAACCCAAGAAAACACTCTCCACTCAATAAATGAACTAAGCCAGAGAGACTGCTACTTTACTTGCTTTTAGGTAACCAATTTTCCAAAGATAGAAAACATTATTTTTCAAGTTAGCATTTTTTTCTTTCCTCAACTGTCTCGGAAACCAAGCGCAAAGGAAACAATGTTCTGATCGGTTCCTGCGTAAAGGTATATGGAGTAAATGGATATGTGAAATTCAGGTTTCCATTATTGAAGATCAAAGCTTCACCCCAAGTAGCTAAACATTCAGCACAAAGCATGAGACTCAAAGTTTTCTTTCTTTATCTTTTTCTCAGGCAAACAAAATAATGGTAAAGTAAATGGGGCGTACGATAGTTTGGTGGAGATGAGCCGATGAGGTTAATCGAATTCGATCTAGGCGAGATCTGGTGACCGCAATTGCAGAATCTACGGTTTCTTCAATGGTCTTTTGCACGAACTGTGCCTGTTGGACTGCGTAGTCGATCCACGGAGTGGTCTCTTCTAGGGTTTTCGATTTCTGGTATAGATAGTATTCCCCTGGCGATGGCGATCGCGATCGCGATGATATGTTTGGTTTCTCTTCTGATGACTCGGCCACAGTCGCCATTTTCAGCGATTCGTGTGGAAGTTTTGGTTCAGAAAACCTTAAAGGTTTCTCTTCCAATGATCCACCAACTGTGCCTTCGTCGTCGATCAAGTGCAAATCTCTTTTATTTCTCAAACTAGGCCTAAAACCCACGGAAACACTGCCATAAACCAAAAAAGAAAAGCATACTTAATACAAATAAAATTAAAACATGTTATAAATATGTGACGATGTTATAACTTAAAATATATTTCACCTGTCTAAATTTAATTTATATAATTATATAAAAATTTCATAATCTTAATATTTAATTTTTTCCTATCACATATTTAAAAAATAAATAATAAATTGTCATTATCATTAATTAAATATTCTTTTATAAATTATAATTTCTTGTATTAAAATTTAACATATGCATATTTCGTATTATAATTAAAAAAATGATATTAATTAAGTCATATGCATGATTATAATTTTATAATTTTTTTAATAATATCTTATCACTAAACTTTTTATCAACTTTTATTTAAATTTTTCTTGCTCGGATTATTTTTCTTTATTTTTTTATCGTAATGTTACTTTTTTATTTTTTTTATCCGAAAATCTCTGTACTTCACAAATACTCACTCTTTTGACTTTACAAATACTTGGTCTATGTTTCATCAATTAAATAAGATTTTTGTTAATAATGATTGGTGACTTTTTTGTTATTTTGTATTTTTTTATCTTATATACACATTTTTTAATTAATTTTTCAATATTATGTTCTTTTCAATATATTTTCACACATAGTGAGAGAATATATCTCCCCAAAAACTTTGTTTCAACAAAAAATAACATCTCGTAAATAAATACCTTTATAAGTTTCGATAAATTATTCGGATTTTTTCTAAGGTTTCTCACCCGTACACTTATATCTTATGAGATTTATAAAATTACATTAATCTCTCTTACTTTATTTGACAATATATAGATATTTCCTTAAATCATTTTGTTTTCCAAAATAATAAAACTATCCCTATATTTATTTATTTTTAAATTTTTAAGTTTTGACCAAATTTTTAATTATTTTATTTAAAATTAATTTTAATATAAATAAATTAATTTTATTTTATATAAAAATTAATTTAAGGTTTTTAACAATATTTATTTCTTAAAAAATTGGTCAAAATTTTAAAAAATAAAAATATATATAAGGGGTAGTTTTGTCATTTTGAAAAAAATTAACTGGATTGAGATATTTGTACATTATTAAATAAAATATAAAATGTCTGTGTAATTTCATAAATTTTTTTAAAAAATAGTATAATTGTCATAAATTTTATGTATAATTTACTCTATAAATTTATTTGATACCTTTCCAATAAAATATGTCAAACATGAGAGAAAACGATGTCTATCCATCTCTGCTACGAAACAGCAGATGTCTTTCTATCTTTCTACTTTTGTTGAATTTGTATAAGAGATATGTAAGCAAAAAACCAAGTTGAGTTCAAGAAAAGTTAATAAAATATGGCCAAATATAGTCAATAACTCTTTATATATTAGTAAAAACCTTCATGTTGTAACTTCCATTATTGTTTTATGTCATAAACAAATGAGTTAGTTTTTTTACCAAAAATTTGCCTTGCACAACATGATTCAGTCAACCAAATGCACATAATCTTGTTAAGGTTCTACCAACAACGGCTTTCCCATACACACAGATTGTAGCTTACATAGAAACTATAGCACATAACGTGAAAGAATTAAGGCACACGGTTTGCAACACACCCACACACAAATTAAAAGACATGTACAAGAATTTCAATTAAAGTACTTTGGATTACAAGATTATAGTCCACCTCAAATTTTATAAAATATTTTTTATACGTGTAAAATTTTGTCAATTTTCAAAGTAGTCTACCTTAAAATTTTAACTCAGTCTAATATTTACCTATTATTAGACTACATTATAGCTTGTCTTTAATTTTTTTTTTTCTAGTTCCTCCTTTGGATTCAATCACGCTAATCATTAGGAGCATAACCCAGTTGCATGCTTAGCCCATACACTGAATCAAAGGTTTGTGCCAACAACCAACATGTTAGGTTACATCCCATGGTTTGGTTTTGAACCATGCATTGCTAATGTCACGAGCCCGTGATGTGCTGCCAACCTCAGTCATGGTAGGGTTGGATCTCCCTAATCACAAGCCATTAAACCATTACCTTCACCCGTAGTTATCATTACATGTCAAATTTGCTTTATTTACACTTAAGCTACAATGCGCACACGAGTTTTAGCTAGTTTAGCTAGTCGTTCCGTGCACCATGCATCGACATTAGCTACTTCGAGAGGATTATATGGTAGACCCTCGTTCCAACTTTCAAATCATAGTTGCAAGAGAATGACGAAATGCATTATAGAAAAATAATAAATTGAGACGCGATGATTTTATTTCATAAAATTAAATAAATTATAACCATGAAATAGCGAACAAGGTTTGAGAAAAAAAAAAATTAATATTATGCATTTATTCACCTTGCTTGTTTCTCATTTTGTACAGATTTGTCATTACAGAGATGATTTCCAATTTTTTTTCTTCTTTTCCCAGCTATTGTAATTTGTTTTGAATGGATCTACTTTAGAGATTTTATTACCCATTTGCCTTGTTTTTGGAATATTTGATTTAAAATGCAAGATTATTGTGTTCAAATTTGGAGAAGTTCATCAGTTTTCAATTTTAATAAATGGTAATCTGTGCAATTTAACAGAGAGAGATCAAACAAATTTATGTTTATAGCACTAAGTTTCTATAATAAACGGGCAATGTTAGCCATCCGCCCATAATTTATGAACAATTATTTCAATGAGGGAGACTCGAACCTATGACCATCTTATTATTAGTGTCTAAGTATCTTTGATGTATTTTTAATAAAATTAATATGTCAAATTTATTAGAGAAATATATGTCTCTCCATCTCTGCTCAAAGACACTAAATGTCTTTCTATATCTCCACTTCTGTTGAACTCAGGAGTACCTTTTAACAATGAATCATCTTTTGAAAATATAATTGTGTATGAGTATTTTCAAACGGGTCAATTTCTTTACAAGGCATGTATTTGGAAAACTTCTTTTACCCGCCATGTATTTGAAAAAATATGTAAAAAATAAGTTGGGTTCAAGAATTAATTAAAATATGCTCAACATCAATTGTCATCAATTTGTTTTTCTCTTCTCACCAAAATTTTGCATTGTGCAACATTAAAGTCTTTGCGATTTAATTAGTCAATTACACATAATATTGTGAAGGTTCTTTCGGCAAATGTATTTTTCATCGGCCGAGATTGTACAATGCACTATATTACGTAAAAGTCAAGGCACATAACGTGAAAGGAATGAGGTACGTAAAAGTTAAGACACATAACGTGAAGGGAATGAGATACACAGATTGCAATACACCCATGCAAAGTCAGAAACAAATTACAAGGGAAATCATAACCTTTACTTCTCACGAGTACGAGAATTTCAATCAAGCGTTGTAGATTACAAGACTCGTCTTATACAAATTTATCTTTCACTTTTTACTTTTTACTAACATTAATAACCTAATTTATAGATTGCTACATGCAGACATGCTGTTGACATGAACCAACATTAGTTAGATAGGCAAAAAATAGACATACTTAATTTCGGGTGTGCTGGACCATCTAACATTTACCATGCATTGTCACGAAGTCGATAACTCCAACTGTTAGGTTAACTTATCACCATCCAAATCATGACACTTTTCTATTCCCAATAATGGCCACATTGCTGGAGCAGTTTTCTTTACATGCCATAAACAACTCTCTGATTCTTGTATCAATTATATCTACCAATATTATCATTGAATTGATTCAGTCACGTTAATCATTTGGAGTACAACCCATTTGCATGCTTAGCACATACACTAAATCAAAGGTTTGTGCCAACAACCACCGTGTTAGGTTGTATCCCATGGTTTGGTTTTGAACCATGCACTACTAATGTCACGTGCCCATGTCGTGTTGCTAACCTCGTCCATGGTGGGGTTGGATCTCCACAATCACAAGCCAGTAAACCATCGCGTTGGCCCATGGGTACCGTTGTATCTCAAATTTGCTTTATTTACAATTATGCTGCCATGCTCACAGGAGTTATGGCTAACTGTTCCATGCACCATGTATTGGCATCAGTTACTTCAAGAGCACTGTATGGTAAACCCTCGTTCCAACTTTCAAATCACAGTTACTTGAGGATGAATAAATGGATTATAAAAAAAATTAGAATTAGAGATGCGATGATTTTATTTCACAAAATAAAAAAAAAATTATAACCGTGAAAAATAATGAACAATATTTAAGAAAAAATTAATATTCCGCATTTATTCACCTTGCTTGTTTATCTTTTTTGTAAAGATTTGTCATTACAAAGATGATTTTCAATTTATTTATTTTCCAAGTTATTTTAATTTGTTTTGAATAGATATACATACTTAAAAAATTTTATTACCCAATTACCTTGTTATGGAACATTCAATTTAAAATAAAAGATTTCCATAATCAAATTTGGAGAAGTCCATCACTTTTCAATTTCCATAAATGAGAATGCACACAATTAATCACAGAGAGATTAAATAGGTTTATGTTGTATGCTTCACCGTAAAAAATATAAACAAACGAAGAAATAAGCAAACATATAACTAATTCGTATATGTTAGTAAGAAAATATTAACAAGTTATAGCATCAAGTTTTTATAAGATACATGTAATATTAGCTATTAAACGTGTGTATAAAATTCGTAACGTAAAGATTATAATCTGTAACTCTTTTATTACGTAACATATTCAGTAAAATAAAAATATACATATTAAAATTTTGAAAGATATTTTAAAAAATAGAAATAGTTAATTTCAAAAATTTTAATTTTTTAGCAAAATAATAATATACATTTTAAATTATTTATCAGAAAATAATATATTATATATTTATAAAATATTTATTTATTCATAGAATGAGGTGATGCAAGAGAAGATAACCTCACTGTACACAAGCACCACCAGGTGTGGCTCACTCGTCGCATGCACCAATACCCTCGACATTTTAAGTACAGCCTCGGAAGCTACTGCCCGCACCGTTCTTTACATTCCGAGTCCCAAAATTTTCGAAATCCATCAAATCTCGATTCTCCGTGTTGTTGCTCTCTGTATACACTTCTTTCTCAAAGCCCTAGCACTCTCTCATCGCTTTGAGATGGTTCGTTTCTCTTCTACCGTCTCGACTCAGATTCGCTATCTGCTCCAGAGCTTGAACGAATCGAACTCTGACTCCGTTTTTCATGAGCTCTGCGAGGTACGCTTAATCTTTTCTATATCTGTATATGTAAATGTATACATATAAAGCTTCGTCGGTCTTTTTTTTCTACTCTGATCATCAATGAGCTTCAGTTTTTAATTATCTCCAGGAACCCTAGATTTCTAATTTTAAACCTAGTTTGCATGTGGATTTTTAGAATTTCACTTGAATTCACTTTATTTAGGTTCGAAGCTATTTGTTATTGTCGGTTTTATGCCCAGGAAAAAAGGAAAAGAAAGTAAGAAAAGAGAGTGAATCTTTATTACTCTCTCTCCGTCTGTCTATCTATATATCTATCTCTGTTGCTATCACGAGGCTGACCACACACATCCCCGGGTCAGCTGTGAATGAAGTGACAAAATTAGAGAGCTAGTGCTCCGCCTCTCATACTGGTTTAAATCTTGATTGTTTGACCCAAAATTGATTTAATGGTTGTAAATGAGTGTAATGTGTAAACTTATGAAATTAAAGACCCTGTAAATGAGCATATCGTGTTGCACAAGTTGAGAAGTTCTAAATGGTGTACAATAACTAAAAATTTGGCATTCCTTTATATTGATATAGAGAAAGGGAGCCTAGTTTCAGATGCTATTTTTTGGTGTTTGAAGAAGTTTTTTGAATGAAGTTATGGTACGATTCCCAAGAAATGCAAATGCAACGAGGAAAAATAGACAAGGAAAAGAAAAAATGTAGAGCAGATGGATGGGTGATCACAATTTTTATCATGTGTGGGTGATCTTCCACCACCGAACTCAGACAGTACTTTGCTCCATCACCTATCACCCACGACCTATGGGCTACAACATCTATAATATGTACGTGTACATATATGGACGCATATATGCATATGTATACACACACATATACATACACAAAACAAAGTTTCCTGATGTCAACCCTAATCGGTTCTATTCAAATGCAAACTTTAAACATTTATGATGAGAAACATAATCCCTTATCATTTCTTGTATCTGTTTTTTGCTGGTGCAAACATGGCGTTTTACCTTTGAAAAGGTTGAGGGGGTGTGGCTAGGATTACTTTTGGTAAATGATGGCGATGGGAATGATTTCTTAGAATGTGAGGGGCCTTAATGATCCTGTGAAGAGATCTATGGTGAAGGGTTTGCTATAGGCATAGTTATCAGAATCGTACTGGACAATGAACTGGTCAGGCAATCAGTTTATGGTTCACTGGTTCAATCGGCGAATCAACTAGTTTTATAATTAATAAATTTTAAAATATATAAAAACATTTATAAATATAAAAAATAAGAAAATTAAATTTTTTTTTTATTACCTAGCCTAATATAATAATTTGTAATGTTACATAATTCTAGATATTATTCTATTATAACCAAATTAATTTTCAAATAAACAATTAAATTTTCATTACAAATAAACTGTAAGATAGACGAATACAAAAGGCATCAAAATTCTTAATTATATATTATCTCATATCCACCATTATTACGTCAGTAGTAAGCGGTAACAACTAACATGTCACACACACAAAAAAAGGGAAAAAAAAAAAAAACTAAAGGCGGGGCAATAAACAAAATTGCTGTCAGTTTGTTCATTGTTGTCTGATGTGTCTTCCATTACATTGTTGCTTTATCCAAGAAACCCAACAGAAGATAATGGGCGAACCCAAATACCCACACAATGAGGACAGACGAGAAAGATTAGAGATGTTGATCTATTTTCTTAGCAAATGAAACGGAGGTTGAGATAGGTGATGAGTGAGAGTAGTGTTCAATGCAAGACAATGAAACTAGAGGTGTAAGTGAGAGCAAATTTGGTTGACGGCGATGGGGCTCAGGAGAGTTGGGAGATCGACTGACGGAAGTGTGAACAACAACCACCAACGAGCTGTGCAAGACGAATTCACGAGTGACGAAGAGATTTGGGTCTATTGTGAAAGCAAAAGCCCTAGCAATTAAAATGACCATAATGCCCAGCGTATTTGTAAACAAAGCAGTTAAAAAAGGGCCAGTATGTCTTTTAACATGCATAACATTAAACCGGATGGTTCTCATAAAAGCGGCGGTTCAATTGGGTTGATAAAAGACTGGCCAGTTTGACTGGTTATTTCTGGTTCACTAGCATATCCAGTAAATTGATTGAACCTTGCCTGTTTATGGTACGGTTCATGGTTGAACTGGCTGGTCCGCTTCTAATAACTATGGTTAAAGGTATGGACGCATGATGTGGTCGGCTTTCAAGAAATGAAGGAGGGGGAAATGTGTTCTGGTTTTGTTTGAAGCTTGTGGGAAAATAGGTGAGTAGAATGGCAGAGTTTGGCGGCTAGGGGTACAACAATTAGTATTGTTGGATTCTAGGACAGTAGGGTGTCAAGATTTCTGGGAAGGGAGTACTCTATTTCCTGCAATTTCAGTTTAGTTCAAGGCAGTTTACCATGGACTTCTTCAGGGGTTTATGGACGTCACCTTTATTCAGAAAGGAGATTGCTTTGGTAGGATCTCCAGTACATTGCTAGTAAGGGGTCTAGACAATGGTGTGTGGGGGTGATTTTCATGTGGTTTGATTTCATTTCTTGTTTGCTGATGACTCTTTGGTTTTTTGTGGAGCAGATGATACATAAATTCGTTTTAATAATGTGTATTGACTTGTTTTGAGGTATTCTTGGGGCTGAGGGTTAATTTGGATGAGTGTTATCATCCCAATGGGTAAGGTGAGGGAGGTGGAGGAGTTAGCTAAGGGTATGGGATGCATGGTGGGTTTCTTTCCTGCCAAATATTTGGGCTTCTTGTTGGGTGCTTCAGTGATATCTTTGGGATGTAGTGGTGAAGAGATTTCAGAGGCGTTTGGTGGGTTGGAGGAGGCAATACCTTTCAGGGGGTATAATTATTCTTATTAAGAGTACTTTAGCCAACTTCCCCACATATTATATGTCCCCTTTTCCGATGCTAGTGTTGGTGGAGAGGAGATTGGAAAAGATTCAACAAGACTTTCTTCCGGAAGGAAAGAAGGGTGAAAGGAAGATTCATCTTACTCGTTGGGAAAATGCTAAGCTTCCTTAAACAAGGGGTGGTTTGGGATTCAAGGATTTGAGATTATTTAATATAGCTCTTTTTGGAAAATGGCTGTGGAGGTTCGCAACAGAGGAAGTGGCCTTGTAGGGAGATGTTGTTGCTTCTAAATATGGATGTGAGGTGGGACGGTAGTATTCAAGGGAGGTGGAAGATTGTGTTAAGTAGACAGGCATCCTATAACCTTTTCCTAAACATTTATGATAATGAACTTCTGAGAATTTACAATATAATACAATATAAAGCTATAAAGAATTTTAAGCCAGCCCTAATTTGTTCAGATAAGGCTTTTTTATGCTGACTGACTTCAGTCAATTTACACATCTCCCATTTACTTGGCTGATATCTTATTTTTTGGCAGTATATTGGATATGGAATTGAGGGAAGCATATTGTTCCTTCAGACCTGCTTGGACCACCTGAATATTTATGGGAAGGACTTGAAGAATATGCAGCTGGAACCAGTATTCACTTCAATTTTTAAATACATCTTGGAGAAACCGAATTTCAGTACAGTGTTATGTGAGTCACTGAGGAGTACAACAATCAATGAAGATTTTCTTGAGAATTTATGTAATGCATTACGCTTGTCAGCATCTGAGAAAATTGGTATTGGCCTTGCTTTGTCAGATTCAGAGAATCTTGATGTCAGATTGTGTGGTAAGTCCCCACAAAAAAAAAAACACACACACATGCACACAAAAAGAAAAAAATGTATTTCATTGGTTTTCCCCCTCTCTTCTCTCCTCCCTCCTTTTTACACCATTACTTTCAACTTGTGCATTTGTTGCTTGTTCAATATGGAAGTTGAACCGTTGATTGCTTTTCAGGGAAGAACTTCTGTGTATCTCAGATTGAGGAATTGTGTGCCAATCATGTCTCTGTGGATTCTGCCGTGCAAATTCAGAATATCATTATGTTTCTTCATCGATCTGAGAGCCTTTCCAAGCATGTAGATTCATTTATGCAGATGTTATCTCTAGTGCAGTTGGAGGAGGGTGCCCAATTTATATTAGCTCCATTGCTTTCAGAAGAATTGCGCGAGGCCAACTTCTTCAGGTCTGAATGGTTAGACATGGTTCATGTAGCCGACTCCAAATAATGGAAATGGCTTTATTAGTTGTCTTGTTTGCTGCAGGAATTTGGATTTGTTTGGTGAGGGCAATGAAGATGATTTTGATGCTGTTCTAGCAGAAATGGAAAAGGAAATGAGCATGGCCGATATGATGAAGGAACTGGGTTATGGATGCACAGTTGATGTGTTACAGTGCAAAGAGATGTTATCTCTTTTCTTACCGCTCACTGAAGTCACTGTATCTAGGATTCTTGGCACAATTGCCCGCACCCATGCTGGCCTTGAGGACAATCAGAGCGCATTTTCGACATTCCGTACTGCTCTTGGTAGCAACAATTTGTCTGATCTGCCAGCATTGAACTCCTGGAAAATTGATGTACTTGTTGATTCAATCAAGGAGCTTGTGGGTTCTATCCTCCCTTTTGCATTATCTATTTTTAACCTGAATGTGGCAGTTGCAACTTGGTAAATTGCATTCTTGTACCTAATTATAAATTTTGAACTACAGGCTCCCGGAACCAACTGGACAAGTGTTGTTGAAAATCTGGATCATGAGGGATTCTACTTCCCAAATGAAGCTGCATTTTCTTTTTTCATGTCTGTTTATAGACATGCATGCCAGGTGTGTTTTATTTGATCATTGTGTGAATTGACAGTATTGAAGTTCCTTTCATATTAGTACTGAATCAATGGAACTGAAATTGCAGGATGCATTCCCACTCCACGCCATTTTGGGGTCTGTTTGGAAGAATGCTGAGGGCCAACTTTCTTTTCTTAAGTACGCTGTCTCAGTGCCACCCGAAGTATTTACCTTTGCACACTCTGGGAGGCAACTGGTATGATGCTTTTAATATCTAGTTCTCACCAATAATGCCATGTTGTCTCTGATTGATCTGAACTGCCAATCTTCTTTTGCAGGCATATGTTGATGCTGTGCATGGTCATAAGTTTCAACTTGGACATGCAAATCACGCATGGTTATGTCTTGACCTTTTGGAGGTGTTGTGTCATTTAGCTGAAAGAGGCCATGCAAGTGCAGTTCGATCGATGCTTGAATATCCTCTTAAACACTGTCCTGAAGTCTTGCTTCTTGGGATGGCTCACATTAATGTACTGATGTCTCATATATCCGTGTACTTTAAAACCTGACAATTTTTCTCCCTTCTGTTCTTTGTGGTTGATAAATGTTTCTATTTTAATTGCAGACTGCATATAACCTCCTTCAGTATGAAGTGTCTTCCACTGTGTTTCCCATGGTAGTCAAAAATACCACTGGGACTGGGACGATTCTTCATCTCTGGCATGTTAACCCTAATCTGTTGTTGCGAGGATTTGTAGATGCTTATAGCATCGATCCAGACAGTATGAGTAGAGTTTTGGATATTTGCCAGGAGCTAAAGGTAAAACTTGAATGGCTTCATGCAACAAGACATAACATGCATTGCTGTCCCAAGTAATTGGGTGCATTCTTTATTTGCTGGATTTTTGTAATATGTGGTTATACTTTGATCACTTGACAATATTCATTCAACTTGAGGATACCCTGCTTTTATTTGATAGAGATCACCAAGTCTGTTTTGTTTGAAGCAGTTTCAATTACTGTTGCTGGATTTATATACTTGTGTATTGGGTGAAATCTTGTATTCTACAGCTTAAATTATGTTGCATGATTAGAAAGTTTGTTTCAAATTTGCTTACTAATTGAGAACTACTTTTGGGGTTACATTGTTAAGCTGTTTGATGGAAGACTAAAAGCACGTAAGTTACACACATTTTAAGAATGCTTAATTCCCATGTTGTGTGTTGTGTTGCATTTTTTTTAACTCTTTATTTTGTCTTTCTCATTTATTGTTGGGGAGCTACAGTTTTTCAGTTCACCCTTTTTAATGTTTCTGCACTTCTCTTTTTGGTTTGTCCTTCCTATGTACTCAAATATTTCTTTGGCATTACAGATTCTACCAGAAGTATTGGATATGGTTCCTTCTTCTTTTGGTATTAGACTGGCTGCTCTTTCTTCTCGAAAAGAACTTGTAGACCTGGAAAAGTGGTTGAGTACTAATTTATGTACATATAAAGATATTTTTTTTGAGGTAATTATAAATGCTGCTACCTGCCTCTTTTATTCTGAATTAAATACCAGCAATTACGAGCAGGGAATGCTACCAATTTCTGCTGCTAACTTATTGTAATTCTTGTTATTAGTATAATTACTATCATTATTACTATTCTTGAGATTTGAAGAAAATGATAAGAAATTAGCACTGATATTTATGTTGCTATTTTACTTATAAAAAAATAATTATGTTGCTATTTCCAGGAGTGTCTGAAGTTCCTAAAGGAGGTTCAGTTAGGCGCAGCTCAGGATATTTCTGCCAACCATTTCAACCATTCTAGTGCCCTTTTGAATCTTTATTTAGAGACGAGTTCTACCTTCTTGAAGGTTTTGCTTTTACAACCTGGTCATTCTAGCTATTCAATGTTTGATCTAATGGAGCTTTATAATCTACATCTTCATTTTTTGCAGGTCCTTCAAGCTCATATAGGCTTGATTACCTCTGGCCAGCTATCTGAGGAAATGGAAAAGTTGCATATAACCTTTATGCATGCTAATTCAAGATTGAAGAATGGTGGGGCTACTGATTCATCAACTTCTGATGGATATGCAGATGACATTGAGGCAGAAGCAAACTCTTACTTCCAGCAAATGTTTTCTGGTCAGTTGACCATTGATGCAATGATTCAAATGCTTGCTCGATTCAAGGAATCTTCTGAGAAAAGGTAGATTGTTTGCTAAAGCTATTGTCTCCAGGACTGTATCATATAATATTTTCTGTGTTTGTATGATAGTCTTTTTGAATTTTGATAGCATACTGCCTTTATTCTCTATTTTTCCAGTTCTACTGAACCATGACTTTGGTATTCTCACCATATAACGTTAAAATTACTATATATATTAGCAGTTCTGTTAACTGTTTATGTTTGTTTACATCAAAGTAAACATTTGACCAGTCTCATTTTCTGATGTTTAGTATTGTCTTTTGCAATGATCAAAATATCGTTTCGATGTATAGTTTCGGTCTGTCCGGAAATGGAAAAGTTTCGAAAACGTTTCGGAAACATAATGGAAACGGAGAAAAAATTGGAAACATGTGTAAACATAACTTAAAATTTATTTATTTATACAAATAAGCCTATTTATTAAATATTTGTGCATGTTTAAGGCATATACATCATATTCATGATAAATGACACTAATTCATGATAAATGACATAATAGATATATACTATGTAATATCTATGAATTAGATAATTTGACACAAGTTACATATAAAATAAAAAGTAAAACAAATAGCGATTTAAACCTATTATGATTAGTAACTTAGTATTAAAATAGTTGTTTCTCTACACTTTATTTCTCCTACTACTTTTCTATTATTTTAAGAAAAATAATAGAAATATTTTCTTGTAATTTTGAGTCTTAATCCTTGAAAAATAAATAGATATTATTTTTTACTAACTTCTAGAATTATTGTTGATACAAAAGAAATGTTTCTTCTGATTCAATATGTTTCCACTAGTTTCGGTATATTTCCACAGAAACAATTTTGTTTCCTGGAAACATGTGAATTTCGATATTCCAATAGTGTTTCGTTTCGGTTCCTTGAGAAACGGAAACGTTTCGGCCGTTTCGATGGAAAAGAAACGAAATTTTGATCCTTGGTCTTTTGACTCTATTCTTGGTCTCTGTTTGATATTTTACTTGAGGTAGAGCCCAAAACAGGAACTGAACCATCTCGGGATTGATATTATAAGTTTCAAATTTTGAGGAAAACTAAAAATGATGACATATGAAGAAAGATGCTGAAGTCCCCTATTTTCTTTAATTGCTCTGTTTTAGGTGATATTATCCCCTATTTTCTTTAATTGCTCCGTTTTAGGTGATAATATATTTACCTATAAAAAAAGGGTGATAATATCAATTTCAAGTGGCATTGAAGTGTCCATTCATTTCAAAGGGACACTCAAAGGAACTGTACTTTATTTATTTATGTTTGATTAGTAAAAGGAATTGTACTTTATGATATGTACTCCCCTTATTAGGTAAAATGTTTGGGCTGTTAAACTTGAGAACAAGTTTGAGTCTGAGAGCAACCATTTTGTGCAAAATAATGCATTAGGTCTGTCTCTAGCCTGTCGCTCCCAGCAGCATGCATAAGTGGGACCCTACACTGCATAATGGCCTTTTATCCCCAATGCCTCATTGGTAATGAGCATGAGGAAATACAATAAATATCCTAGTTTATTTAATGGTCACTTTTTGTGATTGATGCTTACTTCAAATAGCATAAAATGCACTGAGGTCATTCAAATCCTCGGGCATCTGCAGTATGGTGAATAGTACTTATTCCCTCTTCTGTGAAGAAGTGGAAACCCTTTGGTTCTTTCAGGGATCCACTTCTTTACTATTCATTGCAGTGAGAAGAACAATTTCCTCCTAGTCGTGGTTAACAACCAGTTGTCATTCAGCTCTCGTCCACCTTCTACATGCATGTGTCTTGTAATTACCGCAGATCTTCTGATTTTTTTCCTTCTCTTTTTTGATATCTGAAATTGTGTGAAATATTATATGCTTTGTGTTAATTTTATCATTTTTTTTTTTATTCTGTTGATTTATTTGTCTCCCAAGTCTGGACTTCCTTTTCTGTTAATATCTTGTTTTCCAAATTAAATGATACTCGTTATGGGTGTCTTTTTGCTGATGCCATATATTGAGTTTTGGCAGTATATTATTATTTGATTTGATTGAGAGACATTGATTTGAGTAACCATTTTTACAGGGAACAATCAATTTTTGAGTGCATGATTGCCAATCTATTTGAAGAATACAAATTCTTCCCCAAGTATCCTGAAAGGCAGCTCAAAATTGCTGCAGTTCTCTTCGGTGAGGTTTCATGGAATTTGTTGTCCATAAATCTTACTGGTCTATATGTTTTAATTTTTTCTTTCAATTATGTTTGTTGTACATAATTTCTGAATTTCAATACTATCGCTTGTTGGTTTAAGTTCATAGGCTACTCACACAAATTCATCATCTTTGCATCATATTTCACTTGTTAGCTCGAGTCTGTAAGATACTCATTGCAAGTTCTTTGTCTTTGCCATCTTCTAATCCTCATTCCAGTCAGTTGGAGCTCTGTTGCACCAAGTGTTACATTTTAATGTTGGTCTGTTTACTTCAGTGCAAGTCAAAATTAGACTCTGTTTGCCAGTAAACTTTACAATTTTTTTTTATTTCAGGACTCCAAGATTTTTATTTCTTTGTTCTAGAAAATCTGAACTCCTGGGAAAAATTTCAAATATGGGGCAGGGAAAAGGAAAATAACATGTTAGAATTCTGGCTGAAAGCTGAAATGTAATGACAACCAAGTGAAATTGCTATATAACACATCAATAGTGGATAAACCACACAACTTGCCAAGACGAGTTAGGGGCGAATTTGGGGCTGGATTTAATTGAGTAGGTGCACCTGGGTCAATTCCTGCCCACTAAAAAAGGTTCTGATGACAGTAGCTCAGTTCGGCGACAAAACCTTCGAGGTTTCTGACCAGGGCAAAGGAGGGAAAGAGGTTTTCCAGATTATTGAGCGAGGATCGAATGTAGTTCACAGGGCTTGGTTGACTCATTGGGAGTTGGAGTGGATGTGCAATGTTCTAGAAGAAACTTCGAAGGAGAAGAGTTGGTGACTTTCCCTAGGGATGTCCATGGCAGGGAAGAAGCTTGTGGTTGTGGAGGCGCTCGAATGCAGCAGGGAGATACATGAAGGTCGAGTCGTGGGTGGGAGCTAGCTGGCATAATCTCTTCATTTCGGCTATCAATGTGAAGGTCAAGTGGCTGGCAGCTGTACGGGCTTTCCGAAAAATGGCCTTTCCTCAGGAGAAGCCTAGATTGAGGGAAGGACAGTTATACATGGAAGTGGCCGAGATTAGAGGATGGCCGATGTCACCGATGCAAGTGGAGAGAGGAAAGGAAGGTGAGTGGGAGGATGTTAGGGTGGAGGAGATGGAGTGCCGAGAGAGGCCGGAATTCCTTCAACAATGCATTGTTGGCTCTTTTGGTTTTTGCTCAAATGGAGCTTCCTGATAGGGCTAATGTTCAATGATGGGTCGACAGTCAATGTAAGGTCTTGGCAGGAGTTAGGGTGATGGATATGCACGACACGTTCTTTATGTTTGAGTTGCCATCGAAGGAAGAGGCGAAGAGAGTGCTTAACGAGGAGTGGAGATACGAAGGTCATCCCGTTTTGCTGGATAGTTGGAGTTCGGCAGGTGGTTGTGTTCGTTCGGAAGAATCACATGCGATATGGGTTAGGTTAATGGGCCTGCTTGCTCATTGGTGGAGCAAGGAAGTGTTGAGGGCAGTTGGAGACCGCTGTTGTGTGTGTTAGCCGGGGGGGGGGGGTTGCAGACCAATGAAGAGACGGAGAGGTGAAAGCATCTTCAATGGGCTAGAATTCTGGTTCGGGCTAGTAGGGGGTCAATTCCAGCGAATCTTTGTCTGAAAGTGGGTCGGTGGAGATTTGTAATGCCAATATGGTCTGAATCGGGTCCCCGTGTTCTTCCTACCAGCTCTGAGAAAGGAAAGGCCTTGGCGATTTCCTCAAACAATCGTGGGTGTACAAGGATGAAGGAGGTGCACGCGTGGTGATCTTGATGGTGTGATGGATGAGTGGGATACAGGCTGGCAAAGGACAGAGAGTTGAAACTGTGGCTGCTTTGGATGCATGTGATGGGAACAATGCTCCGGGCCCAAATGGTTTTAGTATGGCTTTCTCTAAGCACTGTTGGGAGACTGTCAGGGGAGATGTTCTATTTAACCTTTGACTTTTTTTTCAAGTTTAGGAGTTTTGAGAAAAGTCTTAATGCCTCCTTTGTGGCATTGATTCCGAAGAGGGAAGGGGCAGAGGACATTAAAGACTTTCGCCCTATCAACTTAATTGGAAGTTTTTATAAGCTATTAGCGAAAGTGCTCTCTATCAGGTTACCGCCGGGGGGGGGGGGGTTAGTGTACAGTGTAATCTTGAGGAGTCAGAATGCTTTTGTTGAGGTTAGACAAATTTTGGATTCAATTTTGGTTGCTAATGAGTGTATTGATACTAGGAAGAGGATGGGGGGCACATGATTGTTGTGTAAGCTTGATGTTGAGAAAGCATGTGATCACATTAATTGGAATTTTCTACTTTCTATGCTTAGAAAGATGCGGTTTGGGGATAGGTGGAGGAAGTGGATTGGGGCTTGTATTTCGATGGTATCAATCTTTGAGTCTTCAAGAGGTCTAAGACAAGGGGATCTTCTATTGCCTTTCCTGTTTGTCATTGTGATGGGGGCTTTCAGTGCTATGATGTCCAGGATGGTTGATGGTGGGTTGGTAAAGGGATTCAAGGTGGCGGGCACAGGGGTGGGTATGTGATGATCTCTCACCTTCTCTTTGTGGCCTTTTATTTTGTGAAGCAAAAGAGAGACAATTGAGGTTTATTAGATGTGTGCTTGTGTGTTTCGAAGCAGGGTTTGGTCTAAAGATTAACTTGAGAAAAAGCGATATCATCCCAGTTGGCAGGGTGGATCAATTAGCAAGCATGTTGGAATGTAAGGTAGGGGTTCTTCCCTCTTCTATATAGACTTGCCATTGGGGGCTTGATCTAGATCGATTGCGATTTGGGATCCTATTGTGGAAGGATTTCAAAGAAGGCTGGCTGGGTGGAAATGAAGGTATTTGTCAAAGGGGGGCAAGGTTACCTTAATAAAGAGTACGTTGGCCAGCTTGCCAACCTACTTTTTGTCCTTGTTCGTCATTCCAGTTTTAGTGGAGCGTCGACTGGATAAAATCTAGAGGGATTTCTTGTGGAACGGGAGGGAAAAATTCACTTGATTAGTTGGGACAAGGTCAAGACTCCCATCAGGCGAGGGGGTCTAGGTGCGAAGAATTTGAGACCTTTCAATGAGGCCTTGCTAGGGAAATGGCTTTGGAGGTTTGGGATTGAAAGGGATATGTTTTGTAGGGTCCAGTAGGGAGGTGGTCGTGGCTATAGTCTGAGCTGGTTTTCAGGGGAGGAGGGGGGTTCCTCGAGAGGGGTGTGTGTGGAAGGCTATTCAAGGGGGAGTGGAGGCTTTTAGAAGGGTGGTGTGATTTGGGGTAGGGAATGGTAGGACAGTCAAGTTTTGGGGGGAGTATATGGTGTGGGGAGAGAGCTTTGAAAGAGGTCTTCCAACATTTGTTTAGGTGGCTGATTATACCTTTGCGGAAGGGAGGGAGGTGGTGTGGACTCCTCTGTTTAGGTGCCACTTCTTTGCTTGGGAATTAGAGAAGGTGGGCGTGATGATGAGTTTCTTGCACGGGTACAAGATTGTGGTGGATAGGGCGGATTGTGTGAGATGGTCCAAGGAGGCTCAAGGGAGCTTTTCTGTGGTTTATTCCTTGGAAGGTTGTGTGGCACACTGAAGCTCCCCCAAAGGTCGCATTTTTTGTCTGCGTGGCTTCTTGGGGAGGTATTTTGATGAGTGATAATCTCAAAAGGAGGGGCTTCCAGTTGGCGAGTAGAATGCCCATGTGCAAGAGGAAGGCAAAATCTGTTGATCACTTGTTGATTCATTTTCCAGTAGTGGGTGACATGTGGAACTTGGTTATGTACATTTTTGGGTTTTCTTGGGTGATGCCAGCTATTTTGATTGATGTTGTCTCTTGATGGGAAAGTTTGCGAGTCAGGAAGGAGTCGAAGGACACCACAGGAAAATGGAGAATGGTCCCCCATTGTGTGATCAGTGATATGGTGCGAAAGGAACAATCGTGTCTTTGAGGGGTGTGAAAAATCCTTTTTTGTTTTGAAGGAGGTCTTGTTGCCCCTTTTGTTTTTGTGGGCCAATAAGAATCTCCCTTCCTCTATAGGCTCTTTTGTAGATTTTTTAGGGTTATTGAGCCCTTAAGTGTACACACACTGTACATTTTTTGTACTGTGGTGCGTCCTCTTTGGGCACTTTTTATTCGAGTTACATGTTACTTATCAAAAAAATTATAGCAGCCAAAATCAATTTGCCTATAACTCAAAATTTAAAAATATTTTTAATTGTACATAAAGTAAAACTAAATAATAGAATAATAGGCCAGTTTTAGGTTTCAAGGGTTTGGGAGCCTAAGTTAACATAATTATAAGCTAATAAATTTTTAATTTCTTTATTAGATCTATTTCAACTACCCGAGGATACTTCCTTTGTCGAGTCAATTGATAAAGCTAGTATTTTTTTTTGGTCGGTAATTGATAAAGCTATTATGAGCTATCTAACCCACAAACCCTTGTATAGTGA
Organism: Nyssa sinensis; assembly: GCA_008638375.1. Taxonomy (NCBI): domain Eukaryota; kingdom Viridiplantae; phylum Streptophyta; class Magnoliopsida; order Cornales; family Nyssaceae; genus Nyssa; species Nyssa sinensis. The sequence continues at coordinate 39,753,232 of CM018052.1, forward strand.
AAGTTACTATTGGAATCATAATTGTTTTATAATTAATATAAACATTAACTAGTTATACTTGTCAAGGAAAACTTATTAACTAGTTATGATGCAATCCGTAAGTAACTCAAGAAAAGAGAAAATTCAAAGAAGAGGGATTTTTTTAAAATTGGTTGGATTTCAAGTTGGGGCTCAACTTGGACCTCTTAGAGTTGAGCATTAAGTTGTATTTGGTTTTATTTTATGTTATTCTTTGATTTAGTTTGCTGCTAGTTTATTTATTTATTCTTTTATTTCATTAAGTTTTTGGAGTTGATATTATTTTGGAAATTCTAGATTTGCAGATTTGGTTTGTAGTACGGTTAATGGTGCTTTGTTTGGCTTATGATATGTTATTGGATCATATTATATGATTTTTCAATTGGTTTAGTTTAGAAGAGTTTTATTAGTTAGTCTAAAATTTTCATTTTGGGAGTCTTTTAGGGTTAGGAATAAGTAGAATTTTATTTATAGCCATGGAATAATATTAATTCAACAGAGATCAGTTTAGAGAAAAATTCAGAGTTTTTGAAGGGTTTTGGGATGGTGTGACTTATCAAAGAAAATTTTTGGATTCTTTGATGCAATTCAAGCCCTAGGTATGGTGCCTATTGGAACCCAGATGTGGTTAACTTTTTTTTTTATTTTTTCTTCTTGTTCTACATTTGCTTCTTCTTTCTTTATATTTCTACATTTTTATACCAGTCAACCGACCTTATTACTAACTTTATCACCCCTAAATATTTTATATGATGAGCCCACTTCTTCCCTTTATTAAGCTTTAGGCCTGACAATCAAAAGAAATCACAAAACCCAAGGTTCATGGGTTAACATATGAACAACCATTATTCCATCCCCAAAACCATTAAAATATTATGCATAAAAACTACAGCAAGATCGTCAGAATCCCGATATCTCTTCTACCACCAATATTTACAAGCAGCAATTCATATTCTCTCAGGGTCTATGTCAAAATTCATAAACTAGAAGGATGCATTGATTTTGTACAAAAAAATATTGTATTTGTTTTCTTGTTGGAGGGGCGTGGATTATCTAGTTTCTTGAACTAAACTCTTAATAGCCAAAACTTGTAGTTTGCTAGCTTCGTCTTTTTTTTTTCTATCATCCATTTTGTTTGCAAAGTTAATGACCATTTTAAATCCTTCTAATTTAGCATTGGTTTATCTGTACTACTTCTCTATAACAACTTCCTAGTTTTGTACTGATATAATTAATATAGTCTTTGTATGATTAGCCACTCCTATGACTTAAAAGTTTTCTTTCTTTTCTTTTTACTTCATTTTTTTTTCTTTTCTTCATTCGGAATAATATCCAAGGCCTCCTTTCCTTTCTTATGGTTCTAAACTTTCAAGAGAAATTTCCACCTACACAGCATTAGCATTGAGACTAAAGCAAACGCATGAAACCTTGATCCCATGTTTTATCATGTTCTATGTTTGTTGGGGCATGTTTCTTGTTTCTCAACTCAACTCAACAAAGCCTTATTCTAACTATTTGGGGTTGGCTACATGAACCTTGTCTCGCCATCTCTGGATTCATGTTCATAAGGGATTTGAAATTTTTTTATGTTGGTTGTCAGCTGCCTGACGCTATCCAGGTATGGGACTGGCCGTGCAAGGATATGACCCTAAGCACGACACAGGCAGAGTTTTCTTTCTTGTTTCCGTTTTCCAAACTTTAAACCTACCCATCATCCATTAAGTCCTAGAAATTAAAACATTTATTTTTTCTGTAATCTATGCACTTGTTAGTATTGAATCTATCAACGGGCTGCATGCTGCTTCTTTGCCTCGTTGCTCCAAGCACAACATTCAACATGTAGTTTGTGACGTGTCTTTTATGCACAGAAACTTGTTTGTCATAATAAATCTCCTTTAATTTTGCAGGAACACTTTACCAAGCTAGTTGTTTGTACATGTGTTTGGTGCTCTAGTCCTTTGTATAAAATGGAGTAATTAACTGCTTTTGGCGTGCTGTAGTTTTATTGGGATATGTCTCTTCTTACGTGACTGGAGCTATCATTTTTTCCTTTTTAATCTGAATTGGTTTTTATATGCATGTTCTTATATTCATGGCTTGATTCTGAATTATATTTCAGGATCCCTCATCAAGCACCAGCTTGTTAGTCATCTGACACTTGGTATTGCCTTGCGTGGTGTTTTGGATGCATTACGTAAACCTGCAGATTCAAAAGTTTGTATTATCTTCTAGTAATGGTGTTTTTCCATTAATTTTTTTGTCAGTTTGATGTTACTGATGGTCTTCCACATGCAGATGTTTGTTTTTGGGACCAAAGCCCTGGAACAGTTTGTGGATCGTTTGATTGAGTGGCCACAATACTGCAACCATATCTCACAAATATCTCATCTACGCGGTACTCATTCAGAGCTTGTTGCATTCATTGAAAATGCACTTGCCAGGATTTCATCGGGCCATTCAGAATCGGAAGGAGGGAATGGTGCTGCTCCTGATCAACATTATGGTTCTATTCAGGCCAGTTCGGCAAATGTGGAGGTGAATAATAAAGTTTGTTTCTCGATCCTTGTCATGCATTCCAATCTATTGCTAAATAAATTAAGAAATGGCTAACTGTGAAGATAAGTATAATGAAATTTTCGCATTGTAATTGTTTTCCCATGCATCTATTGTCCACTTATGTGAACTGCAAATAAGATGCGGTTACTCCTTTAGGTGGTTTATATGCGTACACATGCTTGCACATACGCATTGGAGTATCTGTTACCTTTTACGACTTGCGTCTTTCAGAGACATCTTTCTGATTTTAGATACTCCTTGTCATTTCTTATAATTTCAGCCATCGATAATAACAGAGACTGATATGTGGCATAACCTAGTGTATTATGAACAATATATATATATATATATATATATTTTGTGTATCTTCTGTAATTTTTTTTTCAGAAACGTTGCATATTTTCAGCCAAAATATAGTGCCATGCACATTTTTTTTAGCACCTCACCATTTCATCCCTCTGTTATTAATTATATTGAAATGAGGTTTTAGGGCATTTGAGGGTGGTTTTATATTTTTTCCGTTTAATCTCTAAGAGTACAGAATTTTTAATAGTTTATTTATCTCTTCATAACGAATATGTTCGCAAGATGGTGAAAGTAACACTTATAGGAGATACAACGAAGGTCAGTAACTGGTCCAGTAAGAAAAAGTGACATGGCTTATATTGGGGGACATGCTAGAAGAAGAGGGAGACCAAAATTAACTTGGGTTGAGATGGTAAAAAAAGATATGATAACATGAGGTTTAACTGAGGGGTTGACCTTAAATAAAGTAGAACTCCAAGGAAAAGTGACATGGCTTATATTGGGGGACATGCTAGAAGAAGAGGGAGACCAAAATTAACTTGGGTTGAAATAGTAAAAAAAGATATGATAACGTGAGGTTTAAATGAGGGGTTGACCTTAAATAAAAGTAGAACTCCAAGACAAGAATCATGTAGTGGACCCCAAATAGTTGGGATGAGGTTTTATTCAGGAGGGGCTTTTGTGTGCCACATAGCTTGCAATGGAAATCCTTGTCTATCGCTCCCCTTCGACACTCTAAAGTCTGGACTTCAAAGAAACCCTCCTTGACTAAGCCCATTGCATCCTCTTCCCCAATCATAATGTTCCAACCTCTTTAGTTAGCAGATTTAGGTTAGAAGTTGGTTTTCTTGGTCCTTTGGAATCTAGAAACAATTGCAGTTCGAGAGTGAGAGAAGATGAAGTAGAGCAAGGACCAATATGGTTCAGTATCTGATCAATGTGGTGCTTTTTATGCATCCAGAATGTTGGCTAGAATATCTTCACAGGCCACCCGTTGCAGAACAATTGTCAAGCAGTACTTTTTTATATGTATAAATAAGCTTAAAAATGATAACTAAAAGTCTTACTCCTGATCCACTACTATAATTCAGGGATTAAAATTAGGATGATCAAGCAGTTGCATAGATCGTGTTCACAATTGTCAGCAGTAACATTACTTAATTTTTGTTTTGGCTAAATTTCTGGATTTTATCATGAACCAGTTGCTCAATTGATTTATGCAGTCTAATTCTAGTAGTTTTTTTCTTGTGCGTAGGTGCTGGGTTCATCGTTCCCATTGATTGGATCTGGCAGCGTCCAGCCTGGGTCACAACTTGCTTCTCCAGTTCAGCTTCAACAGAGACACCAAATTACTTCTGATGACAGGCAGAAAGCTTCTGGAACTTTGTCTAACTATATGAAGCCAGTTTTATCTCCAGCAGGGCAACCTTCCGTTGTTCCCCCTAGTGATGCCTCAAGCATTCAGAAGGCACGCACTGTGATTCTATATCAGTTAACACATGATGTTGTTTGTGTAATTTATATATTCTGCAGCAGTCTTGTTTACTATTAAAGATTTTGTTATAAGATCTTTTTTTTTCCCTTTTAATCCTTGCAAAAAATGCAGTTGCAGAGTGCTGCTAGTGGTTCAGCAACCCTGTCTTCCTCTCCTGGTTATATTCGTCCATCCCGAACAATTACCTCAGCAAGTAATTTTCTGTACTTATCAATTTTCATGATTTTTCAAATAATATTTCTGCCAGGCTATTGCGTCTTTTATATACCTACACCCAGTATTTGTGGGCATGTTTTGATACTGTTCTGACACAGGGTTTGGCTCTGCTTTAAATATTGAAACACTTGTTGCTGCTGCGGAGAGAAAAGGAACTCCTGTAGAGGTAATTTATTCAATTTATTTACTTATTTTTGTTGATTTCTGTCTTTATAGTTTAAGGGGAAATTGGTAGTGTCATGTTAGATATCAGTTTTTATTAAGATTGGATTTTTTGAACTGGTGTCATGTAGACCATTCAGCCATTTCTATACTAACAGCCACTGATTCTGAGATTTTGTTTTGCTACTACTGTTATAATGTGAAATCCATTTCACACAGAGCGATTCAGCAGAATTTGTTTCATATTGCACAGTTTGGCTGTGCACAATATATGAATAATATATTGCAGAGTATAAACATTACGGCGTGTTGGCCTATGGTTGTCGTTACAAATTTCAAAATTTTTAAATGATTTGCATAATTTTTGCTTCTGCTCATCTCTCTCTACACCAATATCCAATGGAAGGAATTCACATGAAATGGCAATATTGAAACAAGAATAATAGTTAAGAAATGGAGGCTATCTAGCCAAAAAAAAAAGAGGAAAAAAGAGAGTTCAGAAATGGATCCTGGCTTATTTTCTGTCTCTGTAGCTTTCCATGTCTGGTATGTTGGGATGTTTTGCATTGTGTACTTCCTTGTTCGTTCTGTGGCTATGGTACGCTGAATCAGAAGTCCCTGTATATAATTGGAAGAGCGTTCCAAATCATGGGCTCATTTTACTGGTTCCAGAATCACATTGTTCTTTTTGGCCATAGGTCTACATATTTTTTAACAGCACTTGGGATAAAAATATGAGCAGTGTTAATTTTATAGGGCCATTGCTTGGTGCAATGGTAAAATGCTGGGGTTGTCAAGGCATGAAAATGTGGGTTCAAGTCTGAGAGCAGCCAATTTAATAATGCCAAAGATTAGGTTTGTCTCATTCTACCACTCAGCACCATGCGTAAGTGGGGCCAACATTGGGTAATGACATTTTTTTAGTTATTTTTATAGGCTGTGATTTGAGGCATATTTCAATAGTTGTTTCTTGTTTCAAGAACCTTCCCGATTTCCAATTAGAAGTACATTTGTTGTTTCCAAGTTTGGATTAGTAGTACAGCTGTAGGTGCAAGATAGTTGAAATGTGTTAGTTTGACTTGATCCTAAGGTCTAGAACCCCTGCAATTGGACTCTCTCAGTTCCTTGCCCAAGATTTATGATCAGAATCTTGTCCATTATGTAAAGTGGAGATCATGGTAGGATGTTCAAATTGTTTTAGTCAATCTATCTATCTGTGTGTGTGTAAATTATTTGTGCACAAGTGGGAACTTGAATTTAGTATCATAATTGGAATTCTAAGAGCTCTCTAATCGAATTAATAATATTATTTTGTGGGTTCAATTTCAGTATACCTGTTTTATATGACATGAAAATAACTCTCTAAACACTACCAAACTTCTATTGACCTTTGGACTTGACTAGAGGGGCCTCAAGCTGAATTGGTCATTGACACATGACTTAGCTTATCAATATAGTTGGCTAAACTTTCAATTTGGGTTTTCCTGCCCAACTTGCATACTTAAGTTCTTGAATTTGGATTGTGGAGAAACGTGGTATTATAGCATACCACACTTATATTATATTGACCATAACATGTGGGGATGTGCCAAAATTATTTATATATGGATATATATATATATATATATATATATATGGATGTGCAGAAATTATTTTAAGTATGGATTTTTTTTTTTGTTCTTTTGTTATTTCTTTCTTTATTTTATTTTGTTATTCTATCAAAATAATTTGGTAATTAGTTCTTTAATTTTTTTTCGTTTTTGAAGTTTGGGTCCTTTTTGAAGTTTTGTTTGGGTTTAATTCATTGTGGTTGTTTCTTCTTCTTATTATTTTTATCAGGGGATAAAATGGGGTTAATGCTAATTGCTAAATCCACGTTTACGACATTAGGGAACACAAAAAGGCAACCAAAGTGAACAAAACCGACCTTAAAGTTTGTTTAGTTTTGAAACGGGATTTATAAAGTTGATATACTTGCTCTTCTCTGCTAAGTAAAATACAGTGTTACGCCGTAGGCTTACTTTGGGTTTCATGTTGAAATTAACACCCCTTGTGAGGGGAGGTTTCGATGAGATAAAGACCACAAAATGCCAACAATGATTTAAATTCAGCTGCCGAAGCACTTCATAACTGCAGGTGCTCGCTGCTGTTGACTTGCTTATGTTTAGATGTGCAATTTCTCATTCTTGTATCTACAGTGTTTTTGTTCACCATGTGTTCTCAATCTCATCTGTTTACAGTTTAGGAAGTTAATCTAACCCATTTTTTGTCATCTTCATGTGATCTTCATGATTGCAGTAAGCAAGGGCTTATTCATTTGTCGTGGCCCCTTGGTTATTACAAATTAGCAATATTAAGTATAATGTTTATAGACCATGCGAATTACGTAATGGAATGCTCGTTCCAATCTCAAATTCTTCGACTCTTGGCACCAGTTCGAAGGTTTCAAACATAGCTACAAAAAAAGAGAGGCTAATACCCAAGCGAATTATGTATTGGAATGCTCGTTCTAAACTGGAGAACACTTTCTTTCCAAACACTAAAATCAGTGGTCCGAAATTTTTTGCTTTCTTCTTCCCCTAACTTTTGTTTTTGGAGAACAATAGGAGGAGAGGGTGACAAATTTCCACTAGTTCATGAACAACTTGTGCATTTTGACAAGACTGCTTTTTATTAAATATCTCATGGTTGAAAAGCAAATCGCTCTTGTGACTTACCGAACATATGCCAACTATGTCATTTGTATGAGCAAATCCACACTCATAATGTTATAGAGTATGTAGCTTATTGTGTTCCCATTTTTGTTCCGCGTATCATAACAATCCGCATTATGGGTGATATTATTCTCAAGCATTCAAGTGAAAACACCAGTTGTTCAAATATAAGGTGTGAGAACGGTGGATCGTGACCTCAGTTATATTCTTTGCTGGATATACCAAAAATTTATGCTTACTGTAGCTCTCAACTTGGGTTTTATTTTATTTTTTTTAAATCTCTGGATTTTGGACACGGCATAACTATAAATTAGATGAGGCTATTTTATACAATCTCACGGACTTTGAAATAACTTGTTGGGAGCTTGCAAGCATCTTCCACTTAATGGGATGTTGGGTCTTTTCCATTTATGCTATTCTGTTTTTCTGTTATACATCTTTAATTCACAGTTGTTTAATATTTTCATGTTCTTTCTTAGGCTCCAGCATCAGAGATTCAGGACAAGATATCATTTACTATCAATAATTTATCTGCTTCAAATATTGAAGCTAAGGCAAAAGAATTCACTGAAATTTTGAAAGAGCAATACAATCCCTGGTTTGCACAGTATATGGTGATGAAAAGGTGAGGAAGTATCTGAGGTACATATGGTTTTTCTTTTATACATGCATGTGTATCCTGAAACACATATATTACTATTGTTTATATATTTCATTATCAACCTGACCTAGCTTCTTTTTCTCTTTTTTTGTACAAGCATGTGTGTTTTGTTTTAATGCTCTTATTAACAACTCTGATTTAGAACCTGCATCTCTGTTTCTTGTTACATTTGGCTGCACTATTTCATGGTCTACTTTACTTCTTGACAGAGCAAGCATTGAGCCGAATTTCCATGACCTGTACTTGAAGTTCATAGAAAAAATTAATTCAAAGCCTTTGAACAAAGAGATTGTCCAAGCCACTTATGAGAACTGCAAGGTCTATATCTTATAATCACTTTTGTTTATTCATTTATATATGGTTATTAGTGGAAATTATATTTAGTGTGAATATGTTGTTTCAGGTTCTTTTAGGATCAGAACTTATAAAATCCAGTTCAGAAGAGCGTTCCTTGCTTAAGAATTTGGGAAGCTGGCTTGGGAAGATTACTATAGGCAGGAATCAAGTTTTAAGGGCACGTGAAATTGATCCCAAATCTTTGATCATAGAGGTAATCCTCTCACGGATGTGGTCTCCTTGCTGTTGATTTTTTCAAATTTACATTATCTTTGTTGTTTTTCATTTGCTTTCTTGAAATAATTGTCATGTGTCTTGGTTTAAAAGATTTATATTTATTTATTTAACAGGCATATGAGAAGGGTTTGATGATTGCAGTAATTCCATTCACCTCCAAGGTATGGTTAATCTTGAAATTGATGTGTATGCTCTCAAAATTGGTGTTGTAATATTTTATTCTATTACTTGCTACAGGTTTTGGAGCCATGCCAAAGCAGTTTGGCATATCAACCTCCTAATCCTTGGACCATGGGTATTCTTGGATTACTTGCTGAGATTTATGCAATGCCAAATTTGAAAATGAACCTGAAGTTTGATATTGAGGTATTGTGTGTGTATTGTCAGTGAGTGCCTATTTGAATTTTGCAACTATATATTCATATGTTCCCAAATTCGTTTGGCACTTCAGGTCCTATTCAAAAACCTTGGTGTGGATTTAAAGGATGTAACTCCAACTTCCCTTCTCAAGGACAAGGTAAGGCAAATTGAAGGAAATCCAGATTTTTCCAACAAAGATGTTGGGGCATCCCAACCACAGATGGTCGGTGAAGTTAAATCTGGTATAATATCTACAATAAATCAAGTTGAGCTACCACTTGAGGTTGCCAGTTCATCTCATCCTGGTGGCCATTCACATATATTATCTCAGGTCTGTATGGTTTTCTGTTTCCTAATTACATTTTAGTTGACATCACATCTTATTTGAATCTTGAGTTCAACTTATTTGGTGGATTTAGTATGCTGCTCCTGTCCATCTTTCTTCTGGTACGTTGACGGAGGATGAAAAGTTGGCAGCTCTAGGCTTATCTGATCACCTTCCTTCTGCTCAAGGACTTCTACAACGGCAATCACCATTTTCCATTAGTCAGGTATGGTTTCACTTTTTTCTTTATTTGATAAGTAGGTGTGGTTGCACTTGCCCTCCATTCATCTTGTAAGTATGGATTGGCTGCTATAATAAGCCAGTGGTTGTCTTTGCAGCTTCCTACACCAACATCTAATATTGAGCAGCAATATATTGTCAACCCAAGACTCCATGCTCTGGGCCTGCATCTGCACTTTCAGAGGTTTGAAGCTGTTATTGTAACTCTTTTTTCCCATTTACTGTGCAGACTGATGGTTCCCTCTATGACAAACTATTGCATTTGTATTGTTACAGTGTGCTTCCAATTGTCATGGATAGAGCTACAAAGGAGATAGTATCTAGTATTGTGCAGCGCAGTGTTTCTATAGCAACTCAAACGACAAAGGAGCTTGTTTTAAAGGTATTTATTATTGTTTAACATCTTGTTAATATATATGATATGGCCACCAAAATTTCTATTGGTTGCTTTTGTTACCTGTTATGGTAGGATTATGCCATGGAGTCAGATGAGACCCGCATACGTAATGCAGCACACTTGATGGTTGCAAGTTTGGCTGGAAGTCTAGCTCATGTAACATGCAAGGTTTGATCTCGGACTGGAAACTCTTGGGTGTTCTTTTTGTTTTTTTTTTTAAAAAATTTAACTTATTTGAGGTGAGCTGATATACATTCTGATATATATACATATACGTTATTATTTTTTTAATTTATTTTTTTTGGTTCTGTCTGCCATTATTACCTTGGGTTTGACAATGGTTTTGTGCTTCTTTCTAGGAACCTCTACGTGGTTCAATAACAAGTCAGCTAAGGAATTCTCTTCAGGGTTTGAATATTGCAAGCGAACTTCTTGAACAAGCTGTACAACTTGTTACTAATGATAACCTTGATCTGGGCTGTGCGCTAATTGAACAAGTTGCAACAGATAAGGTTAGATTCTATTTATGCACGCCTGTATGCATTGATTTATGCATGAATTGCTTTGTATTCAAGGTAATTTACTAATAAAAAATGTGCGGGAAAGAAGGCAGCAGCTGTCAGTTTTGCATAATTAAAACAATATTTCAGAAGTTATATATAAAGCCTTGTAATGCATCTATTGTTGGATCTGGGTCTGCTCTTCATATCATGTCTCTCTCATTGTTGCTCACACACATGCGCACACAAAATGTCAGGGCACAGTTGCCAAAACATGAGCTTTATGAGAACACTTTCAATGTTCAAATAGTATATGGTTATACTTTATTTGCTATGCTACCATTTTGAGGGGGGAAGTGACCTGTGCAAGTTCATAATAGTTTTTATGACTAATTTGCCCTTCTTTTTGGTGTTGAAGTTTAAGGACCAAAATGGGTCTATTTGAGGACAAAATGAGTGTACTTTTTCTCCTTGGGGTTAAAATGGGTCTATTTTTCACTTACCCAATTGGGTCTCTCTCTCCCCACTCTCTCTACCTTTGGTCCCCATTGCTCTTCTTCCCCATTTCTCTCTCTCTCCTCCCAACACACTTTCTCACTCTACAAGACCATGGTTATTAGTATCATATGATACACGATACATATTGTACAATATGTTATGAATCTTATGATACATGCATAAAATAATACACCTCATGTAGTTGTATCGGTTTCGCACTGTATCTCACGATATGTATCTTACGATACATTTCATTAGGCACGATACACATAATCAGCCTGGGCAACATTGTTTTGGCCTCTCTTTTCTTTGTTATATAAATGGAAGTGATGTCATTTTTCTTTTGTTTAGTTTGGTTTTATTTGCCTCTTTATAAGACTTACAAGAAAAGAAAGCAAATACTTTTAGGAGATGAGGATGGGGAGTGAGGACATGCAAGAAGTTGAAGAAGAAAAAGGAAGTGAGAAATTGTTGGTATCTAATGATGATGATATTGATGCCATTGAAGTTGGAAATTGAGATGTAAATGGATGGGATTATAAGAATAAAGTGTTTTAGATTTTGTTTTTGAATTTTGATATTGATAAATTATGTTGGTAACATAGACTATTAAGTTTTGTTTAAGAACTTGTACTTTATAAATGTGATTCTTGTATAATATGGAATTTAAGTTGACTTTTTTTTTTTTATGAGTGAGTTGAAATGTTGTATCATTTTAAATGTTGTGTATATATATACATATATATATATATATTAAAAAATTGAGTGTATTTACATGATATATTATTTTGAAAAACAATACGCGTTATGATACACGTTTTGACAGCCATATACAAGACATTTACTACCAGCATAATCACCAAAACCCAATTGAACCCTTGCCAGGCACCTCCATCAACATCACCATTTATTTCAAACTCTCTCTAACCCACACTTCCCATCACCCAATTAAACCTACCACCTACACACAGAAATCAACCCACTGTTAATACACCATCACTATCTCCACTCTTTTGCGTCATCAAGTCACCGCCACCATCTTTTACCATGCAGAGACATGCACACACAATGAAATCAAAGAAAAACCTTACACACAACACATTGAAATGAAAAATAAATCTCAACACTAAAATATAGAATTTAAAATAAATAACAGCATTGCTGAAAAATATATGCATGTGTAATGCACACATATATGTGTGTGGTGCATATAATTTTCCCTATATATGTTTACTTTGTATTTTCATTATTATTATTGTTGTTGTTATTATTATTATTATTATTATTATCCCAAAGCTTAGTTGCCATTGTTGTTGGTGTGCCTTATTGAGGCAGTTGAGATTGTAGGATCATGAAAGAGAGATGAGTGGTTGTGGGCATGTAAGGGCTAAAAGTGTGGTGGCTCTAGAGAGAGTAGACAAAAGGGATGAATTGTTGGCATAGTGGTGCAGATGGGTACGCGTAAGATGTTCTGAGTTGTGGTTTTGGATTGATGAATGGCAGTGGTGAAATCTGGGAGATTGATGGAGGTGCTATGGTGGTGCAACGGAGATACGGTGATAATGCATTAGAGGCGCCGTGATGGTGCTATAAAGGTGGAGCGTGGTAGTTGTGACTGTAGTTCTCGTGGTGTGATGCTAGTACAATTGTGGTCCAATGGAGGTGTGGTGGTGGTGTGATGGAGGTGAAGGTGTCTTGGTGGTCGCTCTTGTAGATTGAGAAAGGGGGGTGGGGAATGAAATGAGGGTTTTGTGACAAGGGTAAATAAGTAATTTTAAATATTATGTTAAAACTTTGTCTAAGTGAGTTGGTTCAATGGGGCAACTCAATTGTATCTTAAAATTTAAGGGTGTTACAATAATTAAGCCCTCCCCCCCCAACAAAAAAAAATAAAATAAAATAAAAAGTTTTAACAATCAATAATCTCTAAAGGTGCAAGTGAATTATTGTTAATTGATGTTGCATGTGTATGAGAATTGCGGGGAGTCTTCTTTTGCCCAGTCCGGTGGTAAGGGAGGTGTGGGCTCTTTTGTTAGCCCTATTCTGAGTCATTTGGGTGATGTTGGCTTCTATGAAGAAAGTTCTTGCGAATTGGAGAGGTTTGAGAGTTGCAAGTAGTTTTAAGGAAGTTTTGTAGAGACTTTGAATGGAATAGCACATCATTTGAACGGAAGTGCTTATGGTGGAATCCTTGTATTGAACGGAATAGCACATCATTTGGGAGTAGAGACTTTGATCACCACAATGAACTTTAGTAAGTTATGCCTCATGTTTTTTTTGGATCACAGGGATTTCTATTTTTTTTGTTAAATTCTTTTGTAGAGTTTTTTTGTTTTTTTTGGCGGGGGGGTGTAATATGAGTGTATTAAAATTTTGTGTAGCTTTTTTATATACTTTTGATGTACATGGGAGCACCATTCTTTGGTGCCTTTTAATGAAATTAATTTTTCCTAGCTAGATCGAAATTGTTTATTTTGGAAGGACATTAAGAACGTTTTATTTCTTTTTACCTTGGAGAATATTTATTCTTTTTGTAAAATATTAAAATTATACTAAAAAATATTAGTGGTCGATAAAATACCGATAAATTAATTCTTACTAATTCTATTAATTAATACTCCCTCTTCCCTATTTTAAGAGTCCCTTTGGGAAAACCAACCTTTTAAGGAAACAAGCATTTAACGCTCTTACATTCTGTGGCAGACCTAGATCATAGAGTTAGGGGGCAAGGATATAAAATTAGAATTTAAGAGGGTCCTTATAGAAATTTGGATGGAGGGGGGCAATCCCTTTTTTTTTTAAAAAGAAAAATCTTATAGAAAATAATGGTAAAAAAAAAAAATCAAATTTTCAAAATTTTTGGGGAGGCTATGTGGTTTGCCACTGCGCACACTTGATTGAATTACAAAACTAACCTCCTTTTTCATTAATTACTACATTCAGATCAAATTGATAGCAAAAGGGTAATTTGAAAATTTTACAATATTTTGGGCATTGACACTTTAAAACTGGACTTGTATCTTAGGACATTATAGAATGAGGGACTCTTAAATTGGGAAGGAGAGAGTAGTTTTTGTATCTCCCATGATTATTACTTAGTGGAGGGCTGACTGTATTATTCATATATCAATGGTGAATTGGCGTAGTAGTGTAAGGTTTTCTCATTTCCCAGTCCTTTTTTCCATTTTAATTTTTATCTTTAGAATTGTTTGGCAAGTTAAAGGTGACTTGACTGCATAAGAGACAATCACTTAGTTTAGGAAAGTGCTGTCCCATTTGTATTACTTAAAAATGTTTTACTTTATGGTGCCTAAGTTTCTTTCCCGTGGGGTATTTCTAGAAAAAATAAAAAAAAATATTTAGATGATGCATTTATCTTTCTAGGATCAGGACCGCCTTGGATATTAATACATCCACATTTCTTTTAGGGTTATCGATTGTAAAAGTTTTATCATGTGTATTTATGTATGCCTGTGTTTATATTGTTGCTATTTTAATTTCTTAATATATGTGTGTGAGCATGCATATGTATGTGTGTATTCTTTTACTAATATGTAATGTTTGAATGATGAGTCATGGACAAGAAAAGATGAACCCTGTTACTGGCAGCATGAGCTTACCAATTTCTTGTGGTTTGAGTGTGTGTGTGTTGGTGTGTACAGGCAATACAAACCATTGATGGGGAAATAGCTCAACAACTTTCTATAAGAAGGAAGCATGGTCAGGGTGTTAGCCCCACATATTTTGATTCGAGCCTTTATACACAAGGTCACATGGGTCTTTTACCAGAGGCTCTCCGTCCTAAACCTGGTCGCTTATCCCATTCTCAACAGCGAGTTTATGAGGTAGCCACCCGCTAAAATCCTTTGTAAGATCTGATCTGGGTTTGATGGGAATTGTAGTTTATGACCCGCATTCTTCTTTTTTTTTTGGCAGGATTTTGTTCGTTTGCCCTGGCAAAATCAGTCAAGCCAGAGCTCAAATTCTGTGTCTATTGGCCCTTCGGCTTCATCTAGTTCTGTTAGTTTGTCACGGGCACATGGTTCGGCATCAGCACAACTAAACCCAGGCATTTACTCTTCTGGTCTAGGTAATGCAGGAATTAATGTAGTTGCTCAGCCCTTGGATCTTGTCTCCGAGGAGATGGAATCCACCTCAGCTCTGCTTCACAGGTATTTTTTCTTACATATAAAATTATAAATTATCAGTCTTTACATTTATTTTTATTTTTCAAATCTGAATAACTTTTTGTTGGTTCTATCTTGTTGCGATGTTCAGTGCTTCATCAACTCATATTGGGGCAGCTGATGGTGTTGATCCACATGCCTTTGAAAACGACACTATTGCTGCTTCATTTCCCATTGCTTCAGTTCCTGAAATGCATTCAGTAGAACCTCCCAATATAGTTAAAGTTAGTGAAATTTTGCATACATGAGTTCAAGTGCTAGCTCGAGGCTCAACTCTTTGTTTCTGACATGCTTTATTTTGTTGACAGGAATCTGAAGTGTCTTCACAGGCATTACCTTCAACTTCTACCACTGAGCGCCTTGGAAGCAGTACCTCAAAACCTTTGTTGACCACAGGCGATGCATTGGATAAGTACCAGCATATTTCAGAGAAGGTTTCAGATTGCTCTCTCTGATTTTGTTACTATTTATTTTTAGTATTAAGTACTATTACCATTCGTTCTTCTACGACTTCAATTATTATTATTATTATTATTATTATTATTATTATTATTATTATATACTTTTTCATTTTTCTAAAGTTATTTGTAATCTTGACATGTTAGTATTTTTTTTCCTTTTTGGGATTGTAGAAAGTGGTTATTTAACTTCAAATACTATATATGATGACACTTATGAATTTGTGATATTATGTAGTGTGTTATTTTAAATTTATATACATTATAGACACTAAGTTCAATCCAAAGTATGTTTAACGTATAGAACACGTGAGACCTGTATCTGCATGAAATGGTGGTTAGAATTTGTAGTCCACAACTTACCAGAACCAACATGGCAAAAAGTATAACATGGTAAAAAAATCCACCATAGCCTTTGGTAGTTTATCTTTTATTTTAGTTTTAGATGTACTATATTCTCATCTTAATTAGCTTTTATAATACCTGATTCTTGTTATGTTCTCTGCATTGTCAAATTTGGGTCCATGTAATAGGTTGTGGTTATCTTATTATATTATGTAAACAAACACCTTAATGAACACATTGTTTTTAGTGCGTGGGCATAAAATAATACAATAACATATTAGCCCCATCACTCACCCTCCTCTCTGGAAAATTTTTTTCTCTTGCTGTATATTCCAATTCTAGGAGGACGGCTGTGATTTGACCCTAGTACACACATATACATGTATAAAGGTTTACACAAAAAATCAAAGTATATAATGAATAAAATGAAAAGGTATCTATGGGTGGCTAGGTGCAGGATTCTCTCTGCTGAATTGTGTATGTGCATACACAAAACTCTTCTTCCCTTGAAAATGCAATCCATCTGATAAGGCTTCTTTTCAAAATGGTTTCAGTTGGAAACTCTGGTAGCTGATGATGCTAACGAAGCAGAAATTCAGGTACCATCTCTTTTCTTTCTCTTGGTAGATATAGTCAGAAATTTATTTAATCTTATATATTTTCTAATTTTGCTTACATATACATGGGTATTGATATTTTTTTATTGTGTTATTATTATTATTTTTTTGGTTCTGCAATGTGTTCATTGTGCATTTCTATATCTTGGGATGCATGTAAAAAAAAATCATATGAATGAATATGTTTCTGTTTAGGGAGTTATTGCCGAGGTTCCTGGAATTATTCTTAGATGTATCAGTCGAGATGAGGCAGCATTGGCTGTGGCTCAAAAGGTGTGTTATGTTCCCGTGGTCATATTAGATTTTGTATCTGCTCTCTCTCTCTCTCTCTCTCTCTCTCTCTCTCTCTTAAAGCTTGAATTCTCGCACTGTCACAGGTTTTCAAGGGTTTATATGAAAATGCATCAAATAGTGCACATGTTGGTGCTCATCTTGCTATTCTGGCTGCCATTCGTGATGTTAGCAAGCTTGTTGTCAAGGAGCTGACTAGTTGGGTATGTTGTTATTGACTTACTCCTCTGTCCCAGGAGAGATGATACTGTTTAGAAGTACCTCAACTTCTTTTTGTTTGAGGCATTTACAGTACGCATTATACTTTTCTGAAATTTTGTCTGTCCTTGTAGTTGTGTTGGTACTTGGTAATACATCTAGTAAATTGTATTTAAGTCCTTTCTCTAGAATTCTTTTACTCCGTTTTTCTTGTATGCAAGATGTTTTACTTTTCTGGCTGCTTTCTTTTTGATTCTTATGATAATAACTCTCCACATGGGAAGGGCAATAGCATGGTTAGCGATTATTGGAAATTATTAAATAATGATATCTCTATTTATCAAAGTGGGGGAGTTTCCTAGTGTGGGAGCTGATGTGGGAAATCGCATTAGATTGTGAAATAGTACCAGGAGAGTGTTAACACTGGTATTAGAAGAACAGTTATTTTCTCCAAAACTCATGCCGGTATGGTTGTGCACTATAGCTACTTTGTTTACATGTTATAGTTAACTTGTGTGAAGCTCTAAGTCAGATATTCTGGTGGTCTTAGGTATACAATAGAAATGTTGAAAGGATCCCTTGAAAAATCAGTTGTGCAGAACTAAATTATGTATCTGCTAAGAACAAGGAACAAGTCATATCTCAAAAGAGGAAAAATCCCCCCAGTTTCACTTTCAAGTTACATCCACTCATATGCGAATCTTTTAGCTTCAAATCTGCTAAAGTTTCAGCGAAAGCCTAGAAAGCAAGTGCTAAATAATGATGACAATGACAAATATATTTATTTATGTTGCAATTCATTCAGTGGTTAAAACATGTAATGCTGAAGATCATTCCAGGTGTTTAGGTACTGAGTTCCTTCTTTTTAATAAAAAAAATCTGTCGTATTTTCTGAAAATATTTAACGGTATACATCTTAACTTCTTCATATGTGAAAACTTTGTTGAGGCAGTATTCCTAGAAGTTTCAAAATTTGAAGGGAATTTGATTATGTGCTACTGTAGGGACTCGTGAATATTTTGTTGAGGCAATATTGTTTAGAAATTTCTGTTTCCAAGTCATTTTCTAGATCCTTCCTATCGTAGTTTTGTGAAATGATACCATTCCTGTGACTTTCCCTAAATATGCGTTACTGTCATTCTGGTTTTCTGCTTCCATGCTGCAATGCAATTAAAATGAATCCCCTTTTGGTTGTAGTTAGATATGGATGTTAAGTAGATTTGTTTCAGACCGTCTGGTTTGACCTTTTTGCAATTGTTCATGGTATGATTTCAGTTCATCGGCATGGTATATCAGTCTGTAATTCCTTTTGCAGGTGATTTACTCTGACGAGGATCGTAAGTTCAACAAAGATATTACTGTTGGCCTTATTCACAGTGAATTGCTAAACCTTGCAGAGTATAATGTTCATATGGCAAAGCTTCTTGATGCAGGAAGAAATAGTATGTACAAGGACCATCTGTTTTATATGAGTGATCTTTAGAGGAATTGGCACAACTAACAAGTTGCATATAATTTGCAGAGGTAGCTACTGAGTTTGCCATTTCGCTGATACAGAAGTTGGTGATTAATGATTCTAGAGTTATTTCAGAACTTCACAATCTTGTTGATGCACTGGCGAAGGTTTGTGTCCATTTATTTTGTTTGAAATGATGCATCTATTCTATTTTGTTAGTTTCTGACGGGTTTTTTGCCTGCAGCTTGCTGCTAGGCCTGGATCTCCCGAGTCATTACTGCAGCTGGTTGAGGTTGCTAGGAATCCTGCTGCTGGTACTGCTGCTTTATCTGCTGTTGCAGTTGGAAAGGAGGACGCCACCAGACAATCTAGAGACAAAAAGGTTACTGGAAGTGTCAGTTTTAACATCCATTCTCTGGTGTCCCAACATTCTGTGGACCCTAAATTTTAATCTTTGCTGGAACAGGCTCTTGGCCACTCTGCAGCAAGTAGGGAAGACTATAATACTGTAGAGCCTGTGGAACCAGATCCTGCTGGTTTTCGTGAGCAGGTATCAGACCCTTTCTGCTCAATATTTATGATTCTGAAGTAGTAGAAAGAATTGGCTTGATGTTATGTTTGATTTTTAAAATGGATAACTGAAAACATGGGTAAAGTTTATGTATCTGACACTACCTTTATTTATGCTGATCTCAGTTAGTCAGTTTTGTGGCTGGTACTGAATGCGAGGTATTTGTATTTGGCATAATTTATTGCATCTTGAGGGCAGGCCTTGGGGCAACAGTATGGTTGCTCTGTTGTGACTTGAAGGTCATGGGTTCAAGTCGCAAAAACACCCTCTCTGTTTGTGGGGGTAAGGCCACATACATCTGATACTCCCTAGAGCCCGCTGTGGCAGGACCCTCGTGCATTGGACTAGCCCTTATAATTTATTGCATCTTACCAAGAAGGTTTTAAGTTATGGTTTTGGAGACTGCAAATATCCTTAAGATTTTATGCCTGTAAGAAGTTCTCTTGTCAAGGGGTAAAATGTCAATGATAGGTAGATTCCTGATTTTAGTTGGCAATGCTCATGCAGAAATCATTTTATTACGGTGAGCTCTCAATAAGTTGCATTCTGCTTCAATCCCAATTACCCAACCTAGTCCCCGCTTTTAGCAATTGGGTTTGGAACTCTTTTTACATCATATTGATCCCATTTGTTTAAGGTCAATCTGAAACTGACTCAACAACTGGGTTTTAATAAGGAAAAAAAAAGAATTAAACATATCAGCTACGGAGTTAACGATTCACTCAATTCTCAGCGCTGACAATACAAGAAAATGTAAGAGACAGTTAGCACTAAGAATTGTGTTCTATTAAACGAGTGTCAAACCTTTTAAGGAAGTAGAAATCAGTTATGATTAGTGAGGGAAAGGGAAAGACAGTGAAGGAAATCATTTCCTCTTGTTTAGTTACCTTCGAAAGTTGGGAGAAAAGAAAATATGATGCAAAATAAAAGAAATATTTTTAATGATATGTGCCATTTCCCTTTTCTTGATTCCCAATCTCGGAATTTTGTTTTTGGAGGCTTTGTGGAGGGGTCATCCTCCAGCTCTCTATTAAAGTTGGTTGCAACATTTTGCTTACTCCTTTACCTCCTCAATTTTTGTTACCTTGGAACTTCATCTTTGAGCCTGGGACAAATGAGTTTTAACTTTTAAGCTTGTTTTCTTTAAATCATTGGAGTCATTTTCTTCTTGGATTCTTTCTGGATTCTAGAATTTGCACTTTCGGTCCTTCTAGTTCATTCTCATGCATTTCCTTTTTGAATACTGTATCCATTACTTCCGTGGACCCACCATCTCCATTGGAATGATGTAGCCTTCAATTGTGCATTCCAGAGTTTGTCTCATCCGGTTTTGACTTAAAAGGTCAACAGTGATGATTCTGCTTCAATTCAATTAAGAAAAAGGAATGCGAAATCATAAGTGAAATTTTTTTATGGGTTTTGCACCCTTCTCATAAGTTATTCTATCCATTTGAAATTATAAGTGCATGTTTGCCTAGGTTCCTCTCCTGGAGGTTTGGTTTTTATAAGGCAATTCTATCTATCCCAGCTTCTGTGTGTTTTCTTCTTTCCCCTTTTTGTTCCCCCTCTTTTCGATGTTAGTCTTGTGCACAAGAAGTTAAGCAACCACTTGGGGAGAGGCAGATTAGAAGGATTATGCATTGGTGAATTCTAATATGAAAGAATTTATGCAGCAGCTCTTTTCTAAGCCTTGGTTTCCTACTTATCCAAAAACTAAGCGTTTATGAGTGAAATTTTTTTGTATTAATTTAATTTTAGATTGTTGGTGAATGGATGTCTTTTGGTTCAATTTTATGACAACTGGAATTCTAAATGAAATGATAGTCAGGTTTTTTTTTTTTTTTTTTTTTTTTTTTTTTTTTTTTTTTTTTGAGGATTAAGGATAGAAGGGAGATTGAATAGATATATTTATTAGGCTCAGAATTGGTACCTAAAATATACGCCTTTGTAGAATTGTAGAGCATTCAAAAATTCTCTCAAATTACAACTTTGAAGAAATTTTATTAGCTTTGTAGATTTGAAACCAACTTAGAATTAGAAAGTGACCTGCAATGATTGGTTTTATAACCATTGTTAGTGTTGTATGGAGTTTTAATTATATGAAGTTCAACTATGAAAGTTGGTTCTCTGGGCTCGTGGATTACTTGAGAATTTTGAAGGCATTATTAGAGCTATTGTTCTTACTTATTTCTGGCCCCCGCTGGGTGCACGTAATCCAACTGTGCAGAAATTTGCTTATTCTTAATGGATTGATGGAAGTGGTCATATGGAACCTCCCAGTGGTTGTCTTCAAGCTAGAATCTTTCAATGTGATTAAGCAATATATGGTGTGGCGGATTCTGGAATTACAGATTTTTGGTTAGAGATCTGATATATTTTCAAGAATCCCTCTAGCTTTTAGTTGGAATTAGAATATATGTGTGTGTGTCTGTGTGTATGTATATCAAAAGCAGTAACAAAATTTTGTTATTAAATCTCATTTCTGACAGTGGTTTCTTTCTTTTGTCAGGTAGTTTTTTTTTTCAGTCCTAGTTGGAAAAGATATAAATTTAGAAATGTTGAGAAATATCTTTGGAAACTTTATTTATAGATGGTAAATTTTTTTGATTGACTTGAAAGTGAAACCCAATTTCAACTTGTAATTTTTTTTTTCAAAAATTCAAACCTTTATTTTTTTATCAATAAATATATATATATTAAAAAAAGGCTCCCGAGAAGGGGAAAACCTTAAAAACTACAAAACAAGGGGGACAGCTTTACAATTATAAACAAATGTCCCCTATGAAATCTACAAAAGAATCTATACACACAGCTTTCTCTTCTTTAACCCAAAAAACACTGCAATCTCAAAAAAGTGTTTTTAAAGCAAAAAGCAACTTGTTTGACTCCTTCAAAAACTCCGTGATTCCTAGGCACCAAGCTAAACAAAGAGGGGCCATCCTCCCAGCCGATCCCGTGTCCTTCCTGATACCTTTTACCTCTCCAACTCCACAGAACATCACAAAAAGAAGCAGGCAGAACCCAGCTGCATCCAAACTGTTAGAAAATCAAATTCCACCCTTCCCTTGCCATATCGCAAGGAATGAGAAGGTGATCCACTGTTTCCTCCGCTTTCTTGCATAAGGAACATCTACTCACCATAGAGTACCCTCTTTTTTTGAGGTTCTCCGTGGTTAAGATAGAGTTCCAAGCCGCTGCCCCAGACGAAAAAAAAAAAAAAAAAAGCTACATTAGATGGGACCTTGGACTTCCAAATTACTCTCCACAGGAAAGCTTCCTTGTTACCACTCTCCAGAACTTTATAATAGGACTTTACTGTGAAAGATTTTGATTTTTCCTTTGTCCAAACCACTCTATCCTCGTTTCTTTCCCCAATCTTGTACTTGCTCAAAATCCCCAAAAAAATTTCAAACTCCCCTAACTCCCAATAAAATAAATTTCTCCTAATACGCAGGCTCCAAACACACCCACCCTCTTCCAAATCTTGATCTGGCAATGATTGGATTAGAATTATATCGAATTGTTATTTGATTCCTATGAGAGATTTCCTGCTCCATAACAAAGTCTTTCTCACACTAAAACTTTATTTATGGATGATTAAATTTTTTGATTGGCTTAGAAATGAAACCAAATTTCAAGTTCTAATTTTTTTTTCTTTCGAAAAGTCAAATCTTGATCTGGCAATGATTGGATTAGAATTATATCGAATTGTTATTTGATCTATGAGAGATTTCCTGCTCCATAACAAAGTCTCTCTCTTATTTTTTTATAATTATTTATCTATTTTGGGTTGGGTGTGGCTGAGAATTTAACAAATTCTTCTCTGGAAATTATATTTGAAGCTGGAAACTCCACTGAATATGTTGTACTTGTAATTATGTTTTTATTCAATTCTTCATCTGGTGCAGATTTCCATGCTGTTTGAGGAATGGTACCGGATATGTGAAATTCCTGTCGCGAATGATTCTGCCTGTGCCCAATTCGTCTTGCAATTGCAGCAAAGTGGACTGCTGAAAGGGGATGATATGTCAGATCGCTTTTTCCGCCGACTCATGGTGATTTTTCTTCATCCGAAGGTGTATCTACAGTATAATACTCGGAATTGTCAAATTTACCAATCTTTTTACTCAGGAACTTTCTGTATCGTATTGTCTACAATCTGTGGTGATTAGTTCCGGTCCTCAGCAATCGCATCAGCAAGTGCAGCCACTATCCTTCCTTGCTATTGATATCTATGCAAAACTTGTCTTTTCAATCCTGAAGGTAGATGGTTATAGTTACCTCTGGGTATATATATATACATACATACATATATATATATAAATCTGGGTTGCTTCTGTTTCTCCAATCTAATTTTCACCGCCTTTTGTCTCAATTCTGCTAGTTTTATCCTGTGGACCAGATATCAAGTAAACTCTCTCTTCTGTCCAAGGTTTGAGTCCCAACTAATGGTTGTTTCAGTTTATTTTTGTTGCTTATGTGGGAGCAATGCTAATTACTAAATGGTATTTTAACAGGTTCTGGCCGTAACTGTGAGATCTATTCAGAAAGATGCGGAAGAGAAGAAAACATCTTTTAATCCTAGGCCATATTTTAGGTTATTTATTAACTGGCTGCTGGACCTGGGCTCCCTGGACCCTGTCTTTGATGGTGGAAACTTTCAGGTATTACTCATTTGCATTTGCTTTGTTGTTGTTGTCGTCTTCATTCATTAACTAAGTTTTAGTCGGGCATGTTCAGGTTTTGACAGCTTTTGCAAACGCGTTCCATGCTTTGCAGCCCCTTAAAGTTCCTGCATTCAGGTTAGTATGATAACCCTGCTTCATTATCTTTTTAGTGAGATACAACATTACATGTTTTTACAACTGAGGACTGAATCTTGATTTTGAGTGGTTATCAATCTTGCAATCATTAAGCAGCTATGCCCTGTTTGCTGCTTTGGTGGATAGGCTGTAAGGAGTTGGTTAAGTTTCAAGGAGAAATTTCTAAGTAACTGCTGCATGCTTACCGATAAGTTAAATTGTCTTCTTGTCTTGATATGCACTAGATTAAGATCACAAGTTTCTCTTTGAACTCTGTAATTTGTTGTCCATGTGCAAAGGATACATGTTTGTTCAAGACTTCAAGTTAATCTGTTTTTTCTTTAATTCTGCACTGGTTTTCCAAATTTTTTTGCTGATGTGGAAGGCACTATAATATTGTGCCCTCGCCATAACTTGTCTAACAAAATGGAAGCACGTATCAAAATTCTGTGGGAATTGTTGGGCTCATACTCGCATTTTCAGACATTATTGTTTTAATATTGCAATGTCTTGGAGCCTCTCTTGAGTGAAAATAGGGTGAAAGATGAATAACATATATTCAATTCTGAAAGTATTTAAATATCACAACTCGAAATGATCAGAAACAAAAGATTTAGATTGGGGTAAATTTAATTGGGAATAGTTCCAATACCAGCTTCTTTTTACGCATTGTGCTTTACTGACTTTGTTGAGTGTTCTCAGCTTCGCATGGCTTGAGCTGGTGAGTCACAGAAGTTTCATGCCAAAATTGCTCATGGGAAACCCTCAGAAGGGATGGCCGTATTTTCAACGCTTGCTGGTAGACTTGTTCCAATTCATGGAGCCATTCTTGAGAAATGCTGAACTTGGAGAACCGGTTTGCCTCTTGCACTTGGTGTTGTTATTGTTTGCCTCCAATTATTACCTACAGTTGATAGCAGCTTGTATTCCTCTTGTTTCTTTTTGTATGCAGGTTTATTTTCTGTATAAAGGCATGCTCAGGGTGTTGCTAGTGCTACTTCACGATTTCCCGGAGTTCCTTTGTGATTATCATTTCAGCTTCTGTGATGTTATTCCTCCGAGCTGCATACAGATGCGAAACATAATTCTCAGTGCATTCCCCCGCAATATGAGGCTACCAGATCCATCTACTCCCAACTTAAAGGTGCCTGATTGAGCTTGTTTGTCAACCTGTAAATCATTTATTAATTGAAACTAATTCCATAAGAAACTGATTCTTTTTAAATGTGCAGATTGATCTGCTAGCGGAGATTAGTCAATCCCCACGCATTCTCTCTGAGGTTGATGCAGCTCTAAAAGCAAAGCAAATGAAGAGTGATGTGGACGAGTATCTCAAGGTATCTGGATTTGGGCTATACTAATTATTCAGGAAAAATCCAACACACCTGCACACACAATAATAAAACAAGGATCATGGGATGGTTGTGTTTCTTTTTTCTTTTCTTTGATCTCCTACTAGGTAAAATCTTTCTTCCTGTAATCTTGAATTGCTTTTTTGTTCCTTTTCCTCCCGTCATGTCATTAGTTTATTTTAATGTTATCTGCAGACGAGGCAACCGGGGTCTCCATTTCTTACCGAATTGAAGCAGAAACTACTGCTTCCACCAAGTGATGCTGCCCGGTCTGGGACCCGATATAATGTGCCCCTGATCAACTCCCTTGTGCTTTATGTTGGAATGCAGGTATATTCACATATTTCTTTTCTTTATTATTTTCATGTGCAAATAATTCTAATAGCATATACAGCCCAAAGAATGACAAATCTTTCCGTGAGAAAGTACATCACAACCAAATAAAGTCAATGCACTGTCCACGGAAAATAAAAGAATGTCAGACAAACACTACACCCTCCTGGTCTGCTGAGAACCTCAAGGGTGTAGTAACCCCTCGTGGGAACTGCCATACAAGCCTTGTGTTAATCCATAGAATCCACCCCCTTGCTCCCAATCTGGGAATGGAAATAGAAATAATCCTCCAGGGAAGAAAATGAGTTGAGAATCTCTCGTGAGATGACTGTACTGCACAGAGTTAAGGGAACTAAATCTGTCTTGACCACCTACGCCTCACACTCAAGCTGACTACTTCGAAGGGCAAAGCAAAACTTCCTTAAGGCCCTTTAAGTTGGCTTGGATGTCAGCCTCAACTGCAAAACCCACACCTCGGTCTAGAAAACATGGTTATTGTATCCCCACCATCACCTCTGAAGGTACTCCTGATTCCAATGGGCGTGGATACCATGAGCATCCATCAAAATTTGGTAGCACTTCCTTCTTGGAGGCAGTGTCCATGCAATGGAAACAACTTTAGGCTGTACTTTGGGGGGAATTTGGGTAACCCAATATATTTTCCAAAGGCACATCTTTGAACTCTTAAATAGAAGCCCAAACAAATGAAAGGTATATGATCATAATTTTTTTTTTTTTTTTGATAAGTAAAGATTCATTCAAAGGCGTCACAATTGGTGTTTTGTGGGTGTTGTGGGTTTTTTTTTTTTTTTTTGGGGGGGGTGGGGGGGGGGGTTGGGAAATCCCACGTACACAAAACATATACATTCAAAATACAGTTAGCTCTTTATACACATTTCCCCCAAAACTTCACAGAAAAATTAAGATCAATTGTAAACAATCTTGTATTCCAAAAAAGTATGGTGCATCAGATGTCTCAAAAAAAGTGACAGTGTGATCCTCCCCCTCAAGTTTCTCCTATTTTGCTCTCACCAAATGCATCACATGACACATAAAGGGGCCATTCTCCAAGTATGTAAGACTTTCTTGCTTCTGTTGCCCCTAGGAAAACTCTTCAAAAAGTCAATAAATGCCCCAAGTATGATCCACTTAATGCCAAAAAGAGAAAACAAAGTAACTAATAACTCTCATGCCACCAACCCAAACAAAAGAAGGTGCAAAGGATATTTCTTTTCACCTTTCCATATATTGTGCCTGTAAGTTGGCAGACCTGAAACCCCTCTTCATTTTATCAATGGTTAAAATAGCATCCGAAGAAGATGACGAGCCAAAAACGCAACCTTCAAAGGAGCTTTCGACTTCCAAACACTCCTTCGAGGGAAGGGGATCCATTGGTCTTCAACTAAGCCTCGTAAAAGAACTTCACTGAGAAAGTGCCTCCTTTCGTACCCCTCCATCTAAACTCATCATTTCCTCTCCCAATCCCTTCCACTTTGCAGAGAAGGACCAAAAACTCGGAAATGCATTAAGTTCTGTGTTGGAAAGCTCTCTTAAAAGTACGACGACCCACTGCCCCACCAATGTAAAAAGCAGCAAATGAAGCATCCTCACTTGTCAACAAACGAAACAAGTCCAGAAACCTTTCCAACAGAGGTTTCTCACTACACCGTGTCATGCCAGAATCTAACACAATCCTTGAACCCACTACAAAAATAGACTATTATGCCTCACTTCCGACCATAATAACTTTCCATAAGTGCCTCCCATTTGTTCTCACAACCCTTCTGAAGCTCAACCACTCCATAATTACAAGCAGCAATTCTTCTTCAAAAAGCATTCTTCCATAGTAAGCTGCCAAATTTATTAATTCAATAATCTTTTTAATACCTAAACCCCCTTTGCTTAAAAGAACAACAGATATTCAATATTGATTTCTAAATTTGGCATATTTTTAAGCCCTATGATTCTGTCACTTCTTTTTTTCACCAAGTTTTTTTTTTTGGTTTTTTTTTTTTGGGGGGGGGGGGGGGGGGGGTGTTGTTTTGAGGTTGGGATTAAGCGTAATATTTGTAATTGCAATAGTTAGGATTCATTAAAAAAAAATTGATAATCGACTCATGGGAGAAGCCTTTCCCGCGTCAGGTACTAATATATTTTTAATGTCAAATTAGATTTAAAATTAAGTGTCTTAACGGATATTTTCCTTTCCTTGCAAAAATTATATGGTTTGTCAGTGCTCACCTTTGGGCCATTGTACTGTAGGCTATACAGCAGTTGCAAGGAAGAACTCCTCATGCACAGTCAATGGCTAGTAGTGTTCCCCTTGCTGTGTTCTTGGTGGGTGCTGCCTTGGACATCTTCCAGACTTTAATAGTGGATCTAGATATGGAGGGGCGCTACCTATTTTTGAATGCGGTTGCTAATCAACTGCGATATCCAAACAACCATACACATTACTTCTCCTTCATCCTCCTTTACTTGTTTGCTGAATCAAACCAGGTGAGTGAGAAATTTCAATTTTTAATTTAATTATTAGGCTGTTATTTTTTTACCTATTTGTTTATTTATTTTTTTGGGGCTGTTGATTGGCCAAGAAGTTCGTTATGTTGTGAATGATATTTGTGAGGTTGTATTTGAGCTTAAGGTCCGTAATATGGTTATAAAGAATCATTGATTACGCGGATCATGTTTAATAATGCTGACAAGTACAAGATGGGTTTTGTTGGTGTTAGCAGATTAAAATTGCAGTTGATCAGATTATTTTCAACATTTAAATTTGATTTTCTTCAACTTTTCAAGTTCTCTTATTTATAAATAAATTTTAACGCTTTAAATTAAGTCTGCTTTTGGTAGTGCGGAATTCACCCCTTGGAATTGGTAGAAACTAGTTTAAAGTTCAAACTTATATGGTCTTCAATTTTAAATTCCAAAGGCTTGGATTCTATGTTGCCAAACATAAAGTGTAATTATAACATTTGTTTTTTTAACAAGTAAGAGGTGTTAGATCAATTGTTCCAAATGATCTGATTATGTCAATTCTCTGTGAGAAGATTTCTGTGGCATTTGTTTATTGCCAAATCCTAATTCTTTTCGTGGAAGCACAAGCATCAAAATTAGAACGCTCGTTGGTTATTTTACCTGTCTTTAGCATTTGTTACTTTTTTTGTCATCAACTAAGTGAAAGCTAAGGAAATTGATTTCCCTCTTTTGGTAAATTTACTTTTTTACACAGGAGGTCATCCAAGAGCAAATCACGAGAGTTCTACTGGAGCGCCTGATTGTTAATCGACCTCATCCATGGGGCCTTCTGATTACTTTCATTGAGCTTATTAAGGTAAAATTCTGTGTTCCTCAACTCATAATGCATTATATGCTGTGCGCAAAATGTGTAGGTAGTTTAAAATAACTCCATTTATTATTGAGCAGAATCCTCGGTACAATTTCTGGAGCCGGTCATTGACGAGGTGTGCACCCGAGATTGAGAAACTCTTTGAATCAGTCTCAAGATCATGCGGGGGGCCTAAATCTGTGGATGATAGTGGTGCGTCAGGTGGGATATCTGATAGCATGCACTAGACCTTCACTGCTTGCTGTTCATCCTCATGTATGGAGGCTCAAGTATTTTTGTTGTGACTCTCAATTTAAAGATATGCTAACCAAACAATTTCAAAGTAAATATTGCCTTAACAATTTCGAAGTCAATATTGTTTTTGTAATTTTCCTGTTAGACTTGTATTCTTGCTATATTACCCTGGTACCTGGGTTTTACCCGACCTCATGCCAATGCAGCGCGCCCGACATAACGTATTCAATTAATCAAAGTACCTTTTAGCACTCAACTCCACATGGTAGTTAAGTCTTCTTTATTTCTCATGTTATACATTATTATTTTTAACCATCTTTTTGAAAAGTAGTTATCGTGTGAGAAGAGAAGCGCACACCATCTGATGAGCAAATAACTAGCTCTTTCCCCAACCCATGGGGAGGGGAAAAAAAGAAGAAAAGGACCGACTAAATCTACATATGCTGCTATCCGTATTTTACTCAAATCACTCTCCATAAAGGGCACTATTCTTCCCAAACATTTTCCCCCACAAAGTTGATAGGAATAAAAACAATATAATAATATCATACAAACGGCATCCAAGATCAATTCTGCTTGAAAAATTTTAAACTGAAAAGCTCAACTTCTATTCTATATAGTTTAGTTTTGTGTGTGTTGGAACAAAACATTTAATGAGGTTGCCGCTTGCCAAATACAGCATTCGCCATTGTCATTTACTCCATTTCAACCATTCACAAATCACAAAAGAAACTACATGAAAGTCTAGTCTAACAACGAAATCCATCCTTCCACCACCTAAAATCTGTCTTTATTTAAGCAAAATACAAAATTCACCACGCTACCTAGTATTAGTTCTTAAGCCTCTCTGCGAACAAAATACAGCTTACCCATGACATGGAGAACGGCCACAAAAGCTATGAAACCGATGCTCATGACAAGAACAACATTGGGAGAGATCTTAAGTCCTGGGGCATCGTCTGTATAGAACTGCAGCATGGTGCCACTTGCTCCTCCTGTAGCCCCACCACCGCTTGTTGTCCTCCTCCTACGCAGGTTGGCGGCAGCGGCTGCTGCACTTCCTCTTGGCGGAGCTGCTCCATTTAAAGCCATTTCTGTAACCACTATAAAATTCAGAACCAAACACAAACACAATGAAAAAGAGAAAATAGTAATAATAATATAGAATAGGCAAGAATCTGATCACTCAAGAAATGGGCATAGCAGGAAATATAATGGCAGCATAGGAAGAAACTCAGCAACACCAAAAATGTTGTTCATCATAATCGATCCCTTTCTGTAACTTGAAAAGTTAACTTTCAAGTTCAAGAAATTTTTTTGCAACTAATTGATTCTAATTCTAGATATGCAAAATCAGTATAGCAACCTCCATTTGAATATAGCAGTTTCAAACTTCTTTTATCAAATATTCGATCAAGAATAAGTAATCTGACAGAAAGCCATGATCAATGTTAAGAGCATTAATCCTTTAATTCCTCCTGTAGCCATCAATGATTTTCAGAACATATTGATTACATGATTCCAGGTTTTACCTCATAATAGAAAATTAAGCACCGGTACGTACAAGGATCAAAATTTCGTTTCTTTTCCATCGAAACGGCCGAAACGTTTCCGTTTCTCAAGGAACCGAAACGAAACACTATTGGAATATCGAAATTCACATGTTTCCAGGAAACAAAATTGTTTCTGTGGAAATATACCGAAACTAGTGGAAACATATTGAATCAGAAGAAACATTTCTTTTGTATCAACAATAATTCTAGAAGTTAGTAAAAAATAATATCTATTTATTTTTCAAGGATTAAGACTCAAAATTACAAGAAAATATTTCTATTATTTTTCTTAAAATAATAGAAAAGTAGTAGGAGAAATAAAGTGTAGAGAAACAACTATTTTAATACTAAGTTACTAATCATAATAGGTTTAAATCGCTATTTGTTTTACTTTTTATTTTATATGTAACTTGTGTCAAATTATCTAATTCATAGATATTACATAGTATATATCTATTATGTCATTTATCATGAATATGATGTATATGCCTTAAACATGCACAAATATTTAATAAATAGGCTTATTTGTATAAATAAATAAATTTTAAGTTATGTTTACACATGTTTCCAATTTTTTCTCCGTTTCCATTATGTTTCCGAAACGTTTTCGAAACTTTTCCATTTCCGGACAGACCGAAACTATACATCGAAACGATATTTTGATCCTCGTACGTAAAAGACAATGAACAACGTGATCTCTTTGATAAGATGTGTCACGAGTAGCTCCAAAACTATGTTCCAGTATTTCCAAATACAAAAGTTGTTTTAGGATTTCGGATGAGGAACTGTTGTGGTTTTCACAAATACTCTTGACTTCCACTGCTTCACCGAGTTTTCAATTAGATGTTCATATATATATATATATATATATATATTCCATAACACTATAATTGAAGTCATGTATAAAATTTTAAAAAGAAATGAAGAGAAGAAAATAGAGAAATTTCTAAAATTTGCATTCTCAAGCTAGAGTAATCATCCCTTTTTTTATCACTGAGTGAACTCCTAAAATTCTTTTTAAATAGATCCTCACAACACAGGAAGTTTAGAAATTGGAGGCTGTACTTTGTCACAAGTACTTCACTTCTTGTTGATGGTCCAGGTTCTCAAGGAGAACACCAAACCACTTTCTAAAAGTTTCAGTTTAAAAATAACAGACAGAAAAAGGTCATTTAGTCTTTCATCTGCAGTAAGTATCAAGAAAATAGGTGTTCTTCCAACAATCACCAGCAATGTCGTCAGATTGTCAGTAATTATCAGTCCAAAAGTTCAATATGTCAAAGATTTTTGGGGCAATTGTTAATACAATATATTGATAATTTTAGAACTTATTGTCCATATGTTGATGCTTCAAAATTCTCCTCCCCACATTCTCTGTTTGACACCTTTTGGCAACATTACAAATTACAATTAAGTGCAAAGATGGTTATCATTTAAAACAACTGAAGGTGTTGTGATAAAGCTTTCTCGAATCCCCAACAAGAGGTTATAATACAATAAAACAAAATAAAATACTCAAAAAAAAAAAAACTATTTATCATCTCTAATTCTAGGACTTGCGGTTTGGTTGCACCACAGAACGCCATTCCATTATATATATATATATATATAGCTATTCGTGTAAATCCATCATAATAATAGAAGCAGACAAAATTAGCAGCCATATAAAACAAATGACACCAAAATTTTGAATCAGCATGTTTCACAAAATCCTAAAACAGTCCCCATAATGGAGTAGCATATTCAAATTCTCTGTCCAAAAAATGAAGTCAATCAGTCACCACTGAATAACAAAACAATCCCTAATAACTCTACCTTGGTTAAATGTGAAAATTGTATGAATATAATTATTTAAGGGCAAATTAAACAGAGAGGCGTGTTAAGTAAAGCATCCATAGAAAAATTAGAACAATACACTAATCTAGTGAATGTCTTTATTCCCCACACTCACCGTTTCTCAATAAATAAATATATAAAAGATAAATTGGCCCAATGGAGTGTAGAAATCTAGAATACTACGGAACTCCTGATGGAAGACAACGCTTTAAATTGAATATTTACTGCTGCCCAGCCTGTCTAGAATACTACGGGACTCCTGATGTAAGACAATGCTTTAAATTGAATATTAACTGCTGCCCAGCCTGCCCTACATCAAATATAGCAGGCTAGGGCTTTGGTTTTTAGACGTTTTTCAAAAATCTTGATTTAAACTCATATTTGGAAAAAAGAAAAGAAGACGACTGCCAAAAACGGGAACTCAATCTGAATTTCCTATGCGAAATAATTGAAAAATAAAGGCTGCGTTTGGATTGTGATTCAGATATGATTTTCTAAAAAATATTTTTGAAATGTGTTTCAATATTTTGTAATTAATTTTTTTAAAACTGTGAAAATGCGTTTGGATATAAGAATATCCAAATTTAAATTTCTGAAAATAAAATTGTGAAAATACGTTTAAATATAATAATATTTAAATTTAAATTTTTGCTCAAATTTTATTTTATTTTTTTTAAGATAAAAAATAATAAAAATACATTTAGATATAATTTAATTTTTATAATCTAAATTATTAATAATAATTTAATCACTCAATTTGTAACAAGTTTATGAAAATCTCACTTTAGGTATAGCTGATAGAGGAAAATTTCAAGTAAGGTAGAATAAATTACACTTAAAGGTAATTTTGAGAAAAGGCAATATTCTCCCTTACAGTTGGATGGCAGGTCAGTCCGACCATCCCCTCTGTTCAATTTTCCTCTTTAGAAACCCACAAAACCCTCCCCATTCCCGATCACCACCAAGGAGGAGACGAGATGCCGCTTGCGTCGACGGCCACCACCGCTAGCGTCGGCGACCACCACCACACCGCTCTCTCTCTTTCTCAAATATCAAAAGCAAAATAAAGAGACGGTTCAGAATGCAATCCTTCACTGAATCGATCCACGAGACAATTCAGATTATGATTTGATTCTTGCTCGACCAGTAAAACCACCTTCGACGACACTGATTATACCATTGCCACGAATTCGCTTGTCTTACCAATAGTCCTTGACGCCATTGCTGTTCTTGTTGCTGTGTCCAAAATGTGCATCAATGCGATCGTCCTCTGCCAAGAGGACATGAAGATTTAACACTGATGTCAATGCCAAGGCTTTGCCAGATCTCACCTTGAGCATGTTGATTGTGAGGTCTCTTAGACTAATCTGAGAGAGAAAGCTAGATCGAGAGAGATTTGTAGAGGATCGAGAGAGATTTGCTAAGAGTGAGAGAGAGATTTTAACGCAGAGTGAGAGTTGGATAAAGAGAGAGAAAGAGAAAGAGAGGCAAAGAGTGAGATGCAGAGAGTGAGAGTTTGAAGTCGCGTGAGTGCTTTAGGCGCAGCGTCAAAGGCCAACTCAGTACGGGGGTCTGTGTTTTGAGATTTCTAAAGATATGTTTATGATATAATCTGATAGAATCACTCCCTTAGTCAATACCCAATTCAATACCAAACAGTATCTCCAATTCTTGGATACTGTAAATCATGTTTGCGGTAGCAATCCAAACGCACCCAAAATTTTTCGAAAATAGTAAAAACTCTTCACAATGGAAGGTCATGCATTTTTCAAAAACACTTTCAAAACTTCAATTTAAACTCAAACTTTGAAACTGGATAAGGAAAGAGGAAGATTGCCACAAACAGCAACTCAATCCGAATTTCCTACCTTAAGTAATTGCAAAAACAAAACTTTAAATAGTAAAAACACTCAATTGAGGCCATGGCATTTTTCAAAAACGTTTTATGATTTCGATTGAAGCTCAAATTTGAAAACTAGAAAAGAAAAGAAGATTTGCCACAAATGACAACTCAATCTGAATTACCTACATGAATTAGATGCAAAAACAAAACTTTTCAAATATAGTAAAAATGTGCAATCGAGAGGCAGGACTTTTTTCAAAAATAATTTCAAAATTATGAATTAACCTCGAATTAGACAGCAAGAGAAATTCAGGTATAGGGCTAGAACCGAGGATAAATTAGTGTTAGCATTTAGTTTCAATGGGTTAGGGATTGGGGACTAATTGAACTGCTGCTTTAATGCTTTTAATTGTGCACAGCAGTAATGAAATTCAAAATAAAGAAAGAGAAAAAGAAGAGGAAGAATAATAACGAAACCTTAGAATCTCTCTAAGCCTTCTAAGAGTCTCACCTAGAAGAAATTAAGAAAGCCTCACCATCAAAACAATGCAAAAACTTCAGGGAATTTTTATTAATCAAATTTCTTCCAATGTCTTTAAAAATACTTGCTTATATAGAAGTACAGAAACATTCCCAGTACACTAAGGGCTTCCTAACTCCAATTAAACCAAGGTTTCCAAACCTGATTGAGACTCTAACCATTGCAAACAAGTAAAAGACTAAATAAAGCTCATAACCAAACACCTAATAACCTAGACACTGACCAAAGACAAAATTTCAAAAAAAAAAATGTCCTTAAATTTACCGAATACCCCTGGCTGGAAAATTTTTAACTTTTCTAAGTCCAGAAGTTAACATTATATGAGTTTGCCCACACCCATTCAAAAATAGTCTTTAATCATGTAACACACGGTAATACCCATTGAACCATTGGTGGATGTTTTCCGTTTTTATTCTTTTCCAAGCACATACTCTAAGGGATAGATCCCTGATAAGTATCCACCCTTTCATCTTTGAGCAAACATGCCTGAACTTCTACGTAATACAACACATTCTTTAACTAAATTAAAACCCATAACTTACAACAATAAAGTTGTGTAAACCCTCCAGCTTAGAAGGGTAATAAGAGATTGCTTAATTACATAATGTGTTCAGAGATATTTGATATCAAACTTTGAAGACAAATAATTGAAGAAAGCACAAAATCACAAAGAAAATGAAACTAATTTGAGGACTTCTTTCAAAAACATGTTTCCCATTTTTAAATATCAAAAGAAAACACGTGCTCAATTTAGGGTTACAACTCAAGCTCAACCCAAGCCCAAGCTGAAATTTGGTACAGCTTTGACAATCCTTTCTGAACATTGAGACAAGCCTAGGCTAGAAAATATAAGCTTGACCTCAACTCAAACTAGGTTTGGACATAGGTCTCAAGCAACTCAATACGACCCGAGCCTGATCCCTTGTATATGATACACATTATTTATGTTAAATATAATTATACCAGATGATTCCCTTTTTTTTTTTTTTACTACACAAGATTGACAACTAGATTTCAGGTCCTAAAATAAAGGGAACAATCACTAATCTACTCTTTAACTTTATAGTCCCTCATCCTCTCTCTCTCTCTCTCTCTCCCTCCCTACATCAAAGTCGATCAACATCACCATCATCGAAACAGCTATAAACCCCATCTATGTTCAGATCTTATCTTATCTCATCTTAGTTGTAACACCTACTGTAATTTGAAACTCATCACAACAACTCAATACGATTATACAGACCCAAGCCTAAAACCTTATATATGATGCACATTATTTATGTTAAATATAATTATACCACGTAATCATTCCCTTTTTTTGGCTAAACAAGATAGACCACTAGATTTCAAGTCATAAAATAAAGGGAACAATCAGTAATCTACTGTTAACTGTACAGTTCCCTGTCTCTCTCTCTTCTCTCATATCAACATCACCATCATATTTGAAACTTATCCCAACATATTTGTTAGAACGCCATATTATGCCCCCATCACATGATGGAATTGTAACAGGCTCGTCTCTGCACTGCTATTCGACTCCTAATCTCTCTTTCTCTATATGGTTGTGATTACTAAATTCAATAAGGATGTGGTCTCTCTCATTAAAAAAACAAGGATTATCATCATATCCTACACCTAAACCCTGGCAGATCTGAGAAACAGATCTCATGGTTTTCTAATCAGGGATGAAAAGATCAAGATTTAGTCAAAGGAACAGATTCTCAATAATTAGATCTTGATATCAGAGATCACACATATTCCATCATAGATTAATAATCACACATATAGATCACATATATGTTTATACATGTATACAGATGCATATAGACATAGATGAGCTATATAAATTCAAGAAATATTGAGTGAAATTGAAACAACGAACTCGCCTTATTCTCGCGATTGGATGGAACTGGTGTCTCCGTGGATTCAGATCGCCTGATTTGGAGATCAGAGAGGGAGAAGGAGAAGGAGGAGAGCAGAGCGATTTTTCTCGGTGAGCCCTACAGACAAATATCTAGATTAGCTGGAGCCAGGAGGGGAGGCCACATACGGCGTGCCAATCGTATTGTGCTATACAGGCTCCACGACGTTAGATGGGCCCAGGTCCAGTTTTTAATTGGGCCCACCCGATTTTTAACAAAGTTTTCACTTTCATGCAATTTTTATTTTATGTTTAAAATTCATATTATTTGATTAAAAAAAAGGCTATAAATTTGAAGGGAAAAAAAAGACATCTTTTTTTTTTCAGTATAACAATGGGATGGAGAACAGTCTAATTGTGTATATGAGACATAGAATTTGAATTTTGATTTTCATATTAAAAGAAAAATTTTTTTTAATATTTTATTAAAATGAAAAATGTTAAAATATATTATTTCAGTATTAAATATAACTTTAGCACATAAAAATGACATATCATTGGAGATGCTCTATGTCGCTTCTTAAAAAATTCATTAAATCATACAAAATTATTTTTCAAAATGCGAGTTATTCGAGCAAGTCAATCAACTGCCATGTTAGATTCTCTATAAATGTGCTTAAAATTAGTCTCTATGCCTTTGTTCCTAATAATATTCATACAATCTTTAATTATATTGTATATATTCCACGGACAATTCCGTCTAACAAGATATCAATAATTAAGATAGAATTTCCTTCGATATAAATCTGTTTCTCATCTAGAAAATCAAGCAATAATAATCCTTCACGAAGTGCCAAAGCCTCTAGATGAAGCACAGACAAGTTTCCTTCGTACCATCTAGACAAAGCCTAACAAATATAACATGCCTCATTTCTTACAATCACATTTACTCCACTTGAATTTCAATTGCTTAACTTAAATTTATCAAAATTCATCTTCTTTCTTTCTATAGGAGGGATCCCTAATAAATTTAGAGCCTATTTGGTCCTCCATTTGAACTTCAAATTCACGTCTACCAACATGATTTTAGATTAAGTTGAATTATTGAGTTGTTTGCATGAGTTTATATAATCGGTTGCAAGTCGTAATTTTTTGTCAAAATGAAAGATTGGATTAAGTCAAAAAATGTAGTTTCTAAGAACTCCATTTCTATACAAGGATCTAATTTAAACAAACTAAACCTGTAGTTTAAAATAATTACATATATATGTCGTGCACTAACATATATACTTTTGAAATAAAAGAATCAATTATTCATGAGCAAAAGTCACATTTTTATTATATTATAATAAAAATAAAAATTAACATGTGGATGCATACAAAAAACACTTTAAGTCATATTATAATTCATTTATTATATAAATCTTTATAATTTATAGTTTGTCTATTTATATATAATATTTATATCATTATGAAAACACACAAAACAAAAACTAAATTACAATTGCATTAATTATATAAATAGAATATAGTAAAAATAAGTTCTTTTAATTATATTATTTATAAAATATTATATATTATTTAATTTAAATTTAATTAGTTGTATAATTTATTAATTCATTAATATTTATTTTTAAATTTTAGTTAAAATACATGTAGCAAATCACACAAAAATCATATTTAATATAATTGAATGAAAAATAAGACATTTTGTAGTTAAAAATTACTTCTGAACAATTTTTACTAAACATCTAATTAATCACTTTTACCATCATAATCTATTTTAACATATATTAATTTAAACACCAAAATAACTTTATATTAATTAATTTTTTGTTAATTAATTAACTTGTAATTAATTTTTTGTTAAGTTGAGTTATACCAAACGAGCACTTAGCTGCTTTGTTATTAGCTGGATCAATATTATTTTTAGTAAATCAATAATTTAAAAGCTTATATTTGTAATTAAAATAACATGTATTTCCAAGTTCGGCACCAAGCCCAATTACTTGGCTTGGGCTGGGCTTCTTTTATTTTAAGGTTAACGTCTAACCAGTCGTACTGGTTTTGCTCTGGGCTTTGGCGACTCATGTATTAGTGTTTCCCTGTCCCTGTCTTGTACATGAAAGGCTTGGACTGGACTCCTGTCATCTACGGATAAAAAACTCTATCCTAATAGCCGCTTAGCCGTTATATATATCGCAACGGCATAATATAAGAGATATATATTCAAGTAGAAATAAAATACTAAATCTAATTTTTCTTATTAAGATAAGAATCCAAGTATTATCATATCACGTTAATGCTTTATCAATTACAGGTTCGGATCTAACCTAACCCAAATCCAACCGACATAATTGACCAAACGACCTTGTCATTTATTAAACCATGTTCCAATAGAGGATACAATCTTGAGATCCAAACAGACCTTTAATTTGTCGTTGTCAAGCCAGGAAAGTGTGACATACATGGAAAAAATTTGGGTCAGAGTGTAATTTTGGTCTCAGTCCAATGGGTCGGTGCAATTCACTTCTACAAATACTAGTGACCAACACCATTAATGGTGAGCCTAATCTTGTCTAGCCGTACACTGGGCGACACCTGGACCTTCTCCTTGGTGGACATTGCATCTGATCCAAACAGAGCTGTGACATTGACTTCGGCCGGGAGGATTCCAAAATGCGCTGGGGGTGGCGGGGGCGTACGTTATCAAAAGGCAAAGACAAAAGGAAAGGAAAACGCCGACACTGCCACTCAAGGCATTTAGGGCGCGTGGCGGTGACATGTAGTGAGTCGCCCTCTGCCGTGTCCACTCTACAGCTCGCTTCACTTGCCGCCATATTTGCTCTCCTCCAATATTTCCATTTCCTATTCCCATTATCACATATGAATTTTTTTTTCTTCAAAATTTATAATTTTTTCATTAAAAAAATAATATCACATCAAATAATAATACAAATGACTGACTTAATAAGTGTTAATATGATTAAATTTAAATTATTATACTAATATAATTAAAGAGAAAGCTAAATAAGATAATATTAGACATAATAAATCATTTTATCTAATTACTAGGCGGAGGTGGGAAGGGTGGTGGAAGAGTTAGAAGCGGTGTGATCGACATTAGTAGGGGTGGCGACCAGATTACAGATTTAGAGAGCCATTTTTGTAGCTTCAGAACAAATTAATTTGATTGATGACAAATTTAAAATATTCAAATCAGGACTTGTAACATTAGTATTGAATTTCTCAGAAAATCTTAAAGTCTCAGTTGATTCAATTGTGGGTATTTCATTCAAAATCAAATTTTTTCTTAAAAAGAAAAAAAAAAGTAAAAAAATGAAAAACCATTTCTTTTTTGTTTGTTTCCGAGAAAGACTTTCTCTCCATTTCTTTTTTGTTTGTTTCCGAGAAAGACTTTCCTCTCAAGTCACCATTTTTCACCTATATACGAGGAGGAAAAAGGGAGGAAAAAATACTTCACCAACCTTTTTATTATACTTACTTTTTTAAAAAAAAATAAAAATATGTAAAAATACAATCCAAACTACACGTCACATTATAAAAAAATGATGACTATCATATAATTATTTAATTTTAATTTAAAATTAAAAATAAAATAAAAAATACATGTATCTCATATAATTAAAACACGGACAAATAAACTTCCTCCTACCAAATTTGTATAATTGTTTATTATATATTTATTTATGAAATTTTTATAATTTTATCAATGAGATTGAGAATATGGGGTTGCTTTTCACGTAGAAAAAAGAAAAGGCCAGTTAAGAGTAGCCACAGCCCACAAAATCTCACTTTTAAGATGCCCCAATTTCTTATCTCCCAATGAGAAACTTCCTCTTCCCTTTCACGATGTGGAGTGTGGACCAACTAGCCTCTCTATTGCCAAAGTAGAATTGTTCTTAACTTTACAATAAATACTTCAACTTTCTTCCTCACATTGTTCTAATGGCTTCCATCTCCTTGATACATAGAACATAACAAAAATCCCTTTCTCTCCACAAGAAACAAATAACTCGTTGGAGATGAAGAAAATGAACAAACCATTAACAGCCTCATCTGTGTAGCAAAGCAACTGCCATCACCAGCAACCTCTCTCAACAAAGATGAGCCAGTGTGTTCCCAGCTGGGACGTTGATGACAATCCAACCCCTCCTAGGCTCAATCTCCGTGCTCACTCAAATTCCAACTCCTTAGCCCTTGATCATGTCCCCATGTATAGTACTCTCTCTCTCTCTCTCTCTCTATATATATATATATATATCTAGCCTTGTGAATATATATATATATGTGTGTGTGTGTGTTTGTGTGTATACTGGTGTTGATGGTGGTTGTAACTTGTATGTGTTGCAGGTTAGACTACGAAGTGGCGGAGCTAACATGGGAGAATGGGCAGCTAGCGATGCATGGTTTAGGCCATCCGCGCGTGCCTAACAAACCCCCAACCACCTCCACCACCACCAAATACACCTGGGAGAAGCCACGCGCTGGCGGAACCCTAGAGTCCATAGTCAACCAAGCAACCGGCCTGCCCCATCGGAAAACCTCCCTGGACGGCCGCGGTGACGAGCTTGTTCCGTGGTTTGATCACCGCTGTGCTGTCACGGCCACGGCCGCAATCACCATGGACGCTCTGGTGCCCTGCTCCAACAGAGCGGTGGAACAGCCCTCTGCCCATGTACTCGACTCCGTGCCGGGAATTGACACGTGCGTTGTGGGATGTTCCACACGCGTTGGTTCTTGCAGTGGGGCTAGCACGTTTGATAACAGTAAGGCTGATGAGGCACTGAAGCGTGTGAATGGGGTGGCACGTATTCCGGTGGCAGCGGCACACGAGTGGAGCAGCAGAGACAACAGCGCCAGTGGGAGTGCCACGTTTGGCATGGACAGCAGGCAGTTAACCCTTGAGTCGTGTGAGAGGGAGCTGGGTGTAGGTGGGTTCACATCTACTTCTATGGGGTCGCCGGATAACACCAGCTCCGGCAAGCAGTGCACGAACGCGACCACCACTGATGAGCACGACTCCGTTTGTCACAGCAGACCCCAGGCAATTTTCTTGTCCTCCATACTTCCATTATTGCATGCACAAACGCACGTTTCCGAATATGGTTTTTTTTTTCCTTTTATAAAACCTTTTTTAGATATAAATAAAAAGGTCACAAGCCTCAAACTAAGCCTATTAGGTTTAAAGCATGGTCTTTGCTTATCTGTTTCTTTAATAATCACGCAGTAGTGAATTTTGTAGTATTCATATATATATATATATATATATATATATTTCATTATTTATTTTAAATTTTGTTTATAGAAGGGGGGAGGGGATGAGGAAGACAAGAAGAAATCAACCAGGAAATCTTCCGTCTCTACAAAAAGGAGTAGGGCTGCTGCTATACATAACCAATCTGAACGTGTACAACTCTCTCTCTCTCTCTCTCTCTCTCTCTCTCTCTCTCTCACACACACACACACACACACACACACGTGCACATATAATTATTTCCTTAGTGTTAGCTAATTAAGTTCATATATAAATATATAATGATTTGATATATATATATATATATATATATATATTTGGATTGGATATATAAAGGTTGGTGAATCTGTTTCCAAACTCCAAAGTGGGTTGGCTTTATATATAAAGAACAAAAAATTCTACATGAATCAAAATTTTAAATATAGAATGTTTTCACTACCCCTAATGATGAGCATGATGATTTTTTTTCTTTACTTATAATTTGTTCTTGTGCTTTTGTTTAGAAAAGAAGAGATAAAATTAATCAAAGGATGAAGACCTTGCAAAAACTGGTTCCAAATTCCAGCAAGGTAATAAAGCTTCTTATCTCTGTTATACATTTATTATAACTTTATTTGTTCTAAATTTTTTATTTCAAATTTTATGTTAAGAAGACAAAAATATTCTCTCGTCCAATTAACATATTGTGATTAATTTAATTCATAAACTTATTCATTAATACATGAACTCGATACACCCAAAAATTACTGACTCGATACATCCAAAAATTACTTAGTGCCCTTATATTTCAAAGTAATCCTTTTGTGTCTTTTTACCAATCAAACTCAGTAATATTGTTTGGATGATGGTCATTTTCTTAAGACTCTTTTGGATCAATGGTAGAAAATTATGATTTAAAAAAATCTTTTCCAACAGCGTAACGAACTTATTGCAATTCTTAAACTGATTTAAATATTTAATTTATAAATAATAAAGAATCCATTTTAAACTTAAAACCGATGATTAAACTAAACCAAGTACACACATAATATGCACTCACCATTAGAAAAATGAAGAGAAAGAACTTCAAAAGGTAAAATTCCATACAAAGTTATAATGGCTCAAAATAGACTTAAAAGACAGTGAATGGTATAAGATGTGGTCCAAAGCATATGCTTGCAAATGGCAGTGTCTATTTTTGGGAATCATTGAATGATCCTCATCCACACACAGGTTCTGCCATGGAGACCACTTGGCAGAAGCTTTGCCTGTGGACACAACTACCTCCACCTTCTGCCACATAAATCCCATCCAATGGTAGGCCCCTAATGCTCCTATGGTTATCAGATATTAATCATTGATGTGAGTCTGACTTCTGATCAACCAGATACAACTGTAGTATATGTGAGTTTTTTTTGGTACACATGCATACCATTGGATCCTTCCCTCAAATTGAATGACAGTAAAATGCACGTAACTGCAGTTGTATGACTGATAAAGTGTAGGAATTATTGAATGGTTACGAATTATTAGTCGGATGAATCATTAATTAATATCTATATAATATATTAATTTTTTGGAGAATTTTTTTATTTAGCAATTTTTGATTGACCTAAATTATTAATTTGATTAATAATCTAAATAATTTCTCGGAGTTTTTGATTCAGTGTTTTTTGTATCAAAATTTTTTATTTCATTTTAATTATTTTTTTCTCAAATTCATATTATTTAGAAAAGAAACATTTCTCGTTAAAGCATCTCACATCTATTTTTTAAATTATTATTTTTTTGTTAAAATGAATAATTAGTTGATAAAAGTCTAATTTTTAATTAACAAACATCTTTTGAAAAGACAAATACTTTCAAGAATTGCTTTTTGTATAA
The DNA here is from genome assembly GCA_008638375.1 of Nyssa sinensis. Lineage (NCBI taxonomy): Eukaryota > Viridiplantae > Streptophyta > Magnoliopsida > Cornales > Nyssaceae > Nyssa > Nyssa sinensis. The sequence continues at coordinate 39,797,221 of CM018052.1, forward strand.
ATAATTTATTCAAGTTGCAGAGAAATGAAAATAAGTATAAAAATGCCTAAAATTAAAAATTTTGTTAAAAGAACACGTAGTATAAAAATTTGTGTAGTAGTAAATCTAGAGGCAGAGCGGGTGGGATAGGGAACGACGCTTTCAAAATTTTGATATTATATTTTTATTTAGAGTAATGCTATTCTTATTTTTATATTTTATCATAATGTGATATTCAGTCAATACGACACTGCCAACTCATGAAGGTAAAAACTTTTGATAGAGTTTTTAAGTAACCTTAGCATTATTATTTTATTATTAATATTTTTAGAATAGTTTAGTTTTAGCAAATTAGGACTTTACTACAATTTTGCGAACTAAAATTTTTGAATTCACTGCTGAGTGAATGTAAATGCCATGATCCTCATGTCATGTACCCAAAAAAAAAATGGTGTGTTGATTCTCATAATACAATTAATTATCATAACTATAAGATGTGGGATCTCTTAATGGACATCTTAATGTGACTCTTCCTGTGTATGCATGGTTTCTTGATTGATTTTTCAGACAGATAAAGCTTCAATGCTTGATGAAGTGATTGAGTATCTGAAACAACTGCAAGCTCAAGTTCAGATGATGGGTAGAATGAACATGTCACAAATGATGTTGCCAATGACCTTGCAACAACAGCTCCAAATGTCTATGATGGCCCAAATAGGAATGGGAATGGGCATGGGAGTGGGGATGGGTGTCATGGACATGAACACCATTGGCACCGGAATCCCTCCCCTTCTTCATCCGGCTGCCTTCATGCCTTTAACTTCATGGGATGGCATTGCCGATCGGACATTACCCACTCCAGCAACAGTAATGCCCGACCCCATGTCTGCATTCCTCGCATGCCAGTCCCAGGTAAATTATAGCTCAATCAAACGAACACTAAGTTGAATTGTCTCTTGCTATATGTTGATTACATTAGTTTTAATTGGTATTGTGGTTTTGTTGCAGCCGATGACCATGGATGCTTACGGTAGAATGGCTGCCTTATATCAGCAACTACATCAACCTCTACCTCCTGGTTCTAAGAACTAAGCATCACTCTTCACATCCTACAATATCTCTTATACCAATGCTATGACCATGAAGAAACATTGGATTGGCTTGGAGCAAGCGGTCCAGAACTTCTCTATTTCATTTGAAACAAATCGAGTTCATTTCTCTCAAAAGGTATGATATAGCATTGCAGGAACCACTTCTAGTGGGACTCACCTTGTGAAAGAAATGAAGTCTCTCTATTTTATTTGAAATGGAGAGTCTCCATTCTAAGCAAGCACCATAGTCTATAAGAGTACAAGTGTGTGTGGACATTGTTAGGTTTTATTATTTTCTTGAGCTAACTGATTTTTGAACAAGAATTAAGAGGCAAGTGCCTAAAGTTGTGAGTTTTTTTTTCCTCTTCTTTTTAGGTAATTATCTTCTGCATTTTGGGTACTATTTTATTTTATTTTTTGTTTTAAATTTCATGTAAATATCATTTGCAACTTCTATCATGATTTTGTATTGTTTATTAGAATTTATCTTTGAATTTCTGGTGCCTATGTAATGATTGTTAATAACAGATCCACACATCTACGATAGAGTTGTAGAAAAAATGTTTGATGGACAATGAAATTTGAATTATTGTGTATATCTCCAAAAAAATTAAAAGAAAGAAAGGGAAAATAATTTTTTACCTCAATATTTATAGTAATTTATTACTTGATTGATATGTGTGTGTGTGTGTGTGTGATATTTTTAGTTGATATTGAGAAGAAAAAAAATTGTAAGTGACAAATGTGGAAGGTCCAAAGTCATTAAACTGCCCTTAAATCCAAGTTGACAAAGAAAAATCCAATGATTTATATGTTCATCTTTCAGCAAACATTGCATGTTAGGTGTCACACTGTGGAGTGGACAAGGCTTAAGAGGAGCCAAACATTGTCAATCATGATTTCTTAGTTGATATCCAATATGGATCACTCAATAATTGTCATAAAGAAATGATATTTCCAATGATTGTACGAAGATTGGATCAACAAGTTGATTTTGCACAAAAGGTTATATGAATACTAGTCCTGAATTTTTAAACTATCTATCCTAATTTATTCAGCAATTGTTACCTGTTTGGCTGAATATCAATATTTGAATATTTTCCAACTCAAATTTTGCTTTAATTTTGATAATTTTTAATTCAATTTAATCTTAACTATTTAAAGTGATCGGATGTATGAATCATGTCTTGTGCTAACTGAGTTACCCTGATTAATAACTTATGAATTTTATTCTCACACCTTCTGTTAAAATTTTGAATTATATTTTTTATTTATGGATCGTTTAGGAGTATTTTAAGTCAGCTTACGCACACTAGGCTAAGTCTTTCATTCTATGACAGCCATGCCGACACATTAATCTCCAATTGTCAACGATCGACGAAGATGAAACTCGAATTCGAGATACTTTAATTACATTTTATCTCTATACTTATTGTAGTTTGTTGAATTTTTTAAAATTCAGAATTGAGAAACTCATGAAAACTTATAAAGTATTAATTGTATAATATACTTTTCATTGGTAAAAAAAAAATCACGTCTCGACATTTTGTTATATTTAAAATTAATTTTTTCAAATAAATTACACCTTAATACGTTATTATTTCTTTTTAAAAATTATTAATGTAAATATTCATAAATCTGATTTTGATGTGTGTGATGGCTACCCTCTTGACTTGCTAATTTTATTTTAATAATTTAATATAAGAAATAGGAAGTGTAAATGATTGGAGAGTGAAGGAAACGCTTGGACAAAGAGATCACCACATACTATGTTGAATATCTAGGCTCTCTGTTCCTTTGGAAGTCTTATCATTTCAAGGCAACTTCACAATCAATAAGGTAACGTTTGCCGTATTCCCCTTCAACATATTTATTATAGCATTAATGCCTATGAAATCAATTGAATTGAATGATTGGGGTCATATTGGAATGCTGGAAAAATTGAAGTATACCAAAAACTAAAAGAAAGTGAACTCAAATACTTTCCCTCCAAAATATATTATTTGCTTGTAAATTGATAAATTATACAATAAAGAAAGGGAACCCTGATACCTTACCTCCACTCTAACCTCTAAGTGTGTTGGATGAAGCAAGGGAAGACAAAAGTCCTCATAGGTGCTCCCAAATAATTATGTGTTATTAAGTTGTAAATTGACATTAGCTATTAATTAGATTTATAACTAATTAGTAATTATATATATATATATATATTTACTTTATTCTTTTGTTTTTTTTTTTAAATTTGAGCTTTTAACCCTAGTGTAAGTTGTTTTATTCTATCAACTAACCTATTTTATGGAGTATTTCTATAAGGAACCACAAAGTAATATTTTGGCACTTCGAACGATTAAATCTTATCAATTATTTATCACAGATATTTTACACAAATTTGTACTTGTGGAAAGGGTGATCCCAAATGTACCGATGGAGTATTGCAACTCAAGTAGGACTAGAAATGAGTAGAGTGGAGCGGAGTTGAGCAATTACTTAATACTAGATTGCTCAAACTAAGTTCGTTAAAATTTAAGAACTTTTAATTATACATGTTCAAGTTTGGCTTTATATCTCAAGCTTATTTTTAACGAGTTTCTAATCAAGCCAAATCACAAGTTAAGCTCTATTAGTTATATATAGTCAACTCAACAAAGTCTTGTACAAATTACTTTATTGAGCCGAAGTCATTAATTTGACAGGTAATTTTAAAATATGTTTTAACTTGGCTTATTTATTTTATGAGCCTTTCTTGAATGATTCTCGTATGCTTGAATATCTTAGTTCAATTGGCAGCGCAAAACTCAAGATGGTAAACAAAGTGCTAAAAACACATTAAAGACACATCATTCTTAGTGTATTTTTCTACACCCACCTTATTCTTTAGTTTAGCATATTTTTTTAATTGATCTAAATTTATGTTAATGTAAAAAAACACATTCTATGTTACCATAATTTAAACTAGTTAAGCAGAATCCTATAATGTTGCAACGTCTTTAATCCGAGTGTAATCTCTTTCTTTTTTTCACGGAGAGGTTTCAATTTAAATTTCAAGTCCTTCGATTGGTGATTTATTAATTTTTCAGTCATAAATTAGGTGAATTCTTCTTTCTCCGGAGCCACAGGCTTTTATTGGCCTAAAAAAAGTGTAATTGTATCTTGTAAATGAAGAATAATATTCTAGAAATGATCTCAAAGGAACCACCTCATGAGATTTCAAACTAATGTGAAGGAAAGACTGGCAACTAGCACCATCTCAAGGTGTAGCTGAAGAGTAAAAATGTTGAAGATGAATTCAAACGTATCGAATTTGAGTTTCTTTTATGCCAATCGTTAACAGTTAGAACTTAAAATTTTACATATACCCCCTAAAAAAGAGATTCATCCATCTAGGAAAAAAAATGTGCCGAGTGTGTTTGTCTATATAGAGAGAGACTAGATGTACAATGGGACAATTAGATGAGTAGTGTGTGTGTGTACAGTGGATATATATATATATATATAAATATATAAGAGAAGTAGTTGTAGGATTAGACAATAAGATCAACACTGGGAGGGAGACTTGACATACAAGTGGTTTAATAAGGTCAATAAAACACTGTTTTTTGATGTAAAATCAATCAAACAAACCTGGCTAGGAAGAAAATTAATATTGAATAAAAATTAATTATTGGTTATATAGTCTTTCATGTTAGTTTTTTTTTTTTTTTTTCCATTTCTTTCGGTATTACTTTTTTAATAAATAGTAATAAAATTTAAAGTTATTGTGTTGGTTTTATATTTAAGATTTATTGTGGTAATTAACTTAATATATCAATTAACCGTCAATGATTAGTGTGATATTATCCCCTAAAATCTGACTTGACAAATGGAAGTGAGAATGATGCAAACCGACAATTTAACTACTACATCATCCATGTTATTGAGGAAGAAACACATGGAGACGTCGTCGTCATAGCTGCCTTTTGTTGACTCCTTTTGAGTCGCTTGTGATTCTCGTTCCAATGACTATAATTACGTGCCGCCAAACACAACACATAGTATCACTACTACTACGCATAAGCTTGGAATGGATCGGATAAGAATGATCCAAATCTAATTCGTTAAAAAAATATTTGATTCGATTCGATTTGGTTTGATAATTGGATAAGTTATTTAGTCATGGATCTAAATTCGAATCTAATTACCACGTCTTCGATCTCATAATTTGATCTAATAAATGAAATTTAACAAAAAAAAAATCAAATAATATAAAATTATCTAACTTTGAAATTATTATTATTATTATTATTATTATTATTCAATAAAAAAGACTCAAATAGTATGAAATTAACTAACCTGAGAAGGCTCAATTGGTATAAATTTATCTAACCTTAAAAAATTATTATATATATATATATATATAACATATTATATTATTTATATTATATATTATAAATGTATCCTATCGGATTTTTAACAAGCTCATTCAAATTCATATTTGGTCCATTTAATAAATATTCTTATAATATTTGGATGAGATCATGGATGAAAAAAATATAATGCACATTTACTTAAACGGATCAAGTTCGAATCAAAATCCAATCTATTGACAAGCCTAAGTACACATGAGTGTGAGTTCTACGTAAGGTGCAACTTGGGTGGGCCAACAAGAGCCCAACCCAAATTTTTTTGGACTTGATTTTATCTTTTACACATTAGGTTGTACTTGGGCAAAATAATTTAAGCTAGATCTAAATTAGGGTTGGACTTGGGTTGAGATTTTGAAAACCTAAATCCAACCCCAACTCAAACCCAAACCTGAATTCAATATTCTATATATTATATTTTTTATACTTTAATTATTCATCATTATATTAATAGAAATTCTTTATAGAAAATACTATTTACATTTTCAAAATTTTGAAAACTTATTGACCTTTAATATTTTTTTAAAATTAAATTATGTTGAATGAATTATTTTAACAGTTTTTTGTTTATTTTAAAATTAGAAATTGAGATAAATTATTGAAACTTTTAATTTAAAATTAAAATAGGAAAAAATACAATAATTTATAAAAATGAACATGAATAAATCTAAAAATTAGAACTAATAATCAGATTCGAGTTGAAGCTGGTACTAATGAGTTCTAGTTCGGATTGAGTTTGGGTTGGGTTGTTCAGGTTTGGATAGGGCTTGAGTTGATTGTTTTAGAGTTTAAATTGGACTTGAGCATGACTCAACTCAAATCCATCCCGCCCAACTTATACCCCTAGTTCTATGTGAGATAGGTTTCACACTTTCTCACAAATAAATTTTCTTTATTAATTTTAATTCAAATGAAGAGAAATTCATTTTGTAATTCTTTTCTATGTCTATTTGCACATCAAAAATTAAAAGTGTTTACATAAAAATAAAATATTTATTTATTTTATAAAAAAAATATTAACAAAAAATACATTTGGTAAGAAGCTTTTATAAAATTGTATTCTTTTACAAACAACATTTTTTTGTTTTTAATTTTCATTATTAAAAATAAAATATAAAATATAAAAGAAAACATATCCAAACTAATTATCTCTGTGAATATATTCTAGTTACAACTTTGATTCAAATTTGAAATAGGTGAAAATAATGTTCACATATACCTTTAATGCATGAGTGAGATTCAAATTCATGACCTTCTCTTGAGGAGAGCATGGGTGGCCAACTGGGTGACAATACACAAACCTATATTCTAATCCTTAGTTTCATGATCTGCTGTGATAAGAGCAGCTCTAAAAATTGAGTCATTAAAAAAATTATCATTCTGTTTTAGCAACTCAATTTTAAAAAATACTTTAAGAATTTGTTATTTATGTTCTAAAAATTTGATCGAATCAAATATTTTGTTAAATATGACTTGTTTTAGTAGTTACTATTCATTTCAATGATTCAGATTATTCCAAATATATAGTCTAGATTTTGATCAAGTTTTTTTTTTTTTTTTTTTTGTTTCAATGCTTAAACTATAATGATAATTGAGTAAAAAAATAATAGCTTGTTAAAAATAAAAAACATTTTACTATTAAAATAAAATATTAAAAATTAATATTTTTATTACTATAATATTATTAAAATAAAACTTTAGCATAATTAAAACGCAGCATATTCCCGCGTTTTTGGCATCGTTACAAAGAGGCATTTGAAACTTTTCCGATGCACGCGTGATCTAGGATGTTGACATGTGTTTTTGATAACCAATGTACACATTTTCCCAACCTTTTTTTTTTTCCGCCCTTTTTCCACCCCCCATGCTCTACATGACTAAAAAGCCTAAAGCCTAGAGTGACAAATCAAAAGTGTCGGACCACATCCATTCAACATATTCCATATAGTTGATAATTTACCCTGGGACCATATAATCACCTCAACAACAATTGCTATAGTCAAGAGCTCTCTCAATTTATTCCGTACCCATTGCTTTTTCAAAGCATGTATATGGATAATATTCCGTACCCATTGCTTTTCAAAGCATGTATATGGATAATGTTATGTGATGTGTATATATATATATATATATATATATATATATATTTGTTAAAAAAAAAGTGTTTAAATTATGTAGTTGATATGAGAATCGTTGATCTATAAGATAATTTTTTTTAAAACAATTGATATAATAACAATTAATGACTATTTTTTATTCTGACAAAGATGTAGACAGACATGCATAAGTCATAAAACACTACTTCATCTATATATGTGTGTGTCTATATACTCATGTGAGATGAGTTTCATGTATTGATGTTTATTATGGTGCTCGTATACTTACATGAAGTGGGTTTCATTAGTGAGATCTATAATGATGAACTCCACTCCATATAAGCATATATGGATATTATACGAACATCAATACATAAACCATGATTCATTGTCTTAAATATATATACACACGCGCATACATATGAACACCAATTTTTTTTGCATTTTTTTATTTTATTTAGTTTTTTTATTTTAAATTAACACAACATATCTTATTACGTTGCTTGGGGCCTAAAAGCTTAAAGCTTTGTCAGAATGGTCGATCATATTGGATATGGATAAATTTTGAGTTCGGGCTGCAAAAAGCCTATTATACGATGGACCTTAAGGCAGATATCAAGTCTCATTTGGGCCATCACCAGATAACCCAGCATTGTAAGCTCAGGATTTGGTTTGGGCTGGTCCTAATTGCGTTGATATCTTACCAAGAATCTTGATTCCATTTCCTCCCTAAAGTAGAGAGACACTTTTGAAATTAATGGCACTATTCATAAAAAATTAGTCATGATGGGCATATCATTACTTTAGTTTTTATTTTTTTATTTTTTTGGTGCTCAGGTAAAACAAACAAACAATTACCTACCCATAACAAATGAGCCATTATTCTGTGGTTTCGAGGATTAAATTGAGGTCTACGTCAGTAACAATATACTGTACATATATATGTAACTTATCATTTGATCGTTCGGATTATTAAAACCGAACCATTGAATAATTTAAGACTACTCCAGCCAAGTTATTACCTCTCTTTTTTTTCCCTCTCTTTTTGGGAACGACAAGGATTTCATTACTTCTAATTTTTAAGAAGATAATGTTAACACCTTGTGGGGATGTTAAAATTAGGGCCACATGTCCATGGGAGTTTAGAGGATGGGCTATGGTTGGTTAAGATGGTTTGGCCCATGAAGTAATCGAGGTGCTTCAAAGTTAAGGACGGTCTCGAGCTACAATCATAAAGGGAGAGTTAACAAAATGTACGAGCCTCGGCCTGAGCACCGCCCGCTCATGGCCAATACCAATCATCTGCCCAGTTTACCAGCCCAAGCTCAGCCTTATTATGCTTAACCGTGATTGTCAATTGGGCCAGCTTTTGTGTTCATATACTTCAAATTAAGGTCATCGAATAGGCAAAACCGAACCCCTTGGTCGAGTGAAGGAACGTCCACTTGTAAGGATCTTATTTTTTGAATTCGCAAGTTCGATCCTCGCTGTCTGTATCTTGGGACTACCCATCAACTAGAGCTAGTGGTCTAGACGTTATGTGACTTTTTGCGAAACGGTGACCCTGCATAAGAAAATGAGAATTAGTCAGACTCTAACTACTGAATACTTACTTTGGTTGGCCAAAAAAGAGAGACATGTATCCATAAATGACTTTGCACAAAGTAAGCCCAAGCCCAAACCAAGCTGGCTTCAATTAGTTATAGCCTGGCCCATCAAATCTTAGTCACAAGTAGGCTTGATAAAACAGACGGATAAGATGAGTAATAAATCGGTCAGGTCAAAACGCGTTAAACTCAAATTTAAACCACTATTAAATTACTAACTATGGGTTGGATCAATTACGAATTGTGTTAATCTAGATCCAACCCGTTAACTTGTATTTGACTCTTTTCTTTTGAGATATCATGTATCCATATAGAGAGGGCATGGATATATAGCTATGATAAACAGAAAGAAATTTTTAAAAAATATTAAAAAGACCTTAAAACAAAATTTTAAATTCAAAAAGTTCATAATACATTTTTTTTAATCTATAAGATCCAAAAAATAAAATTTTAATACAAAAAAATCCAATTGTTAACTTTCATCTTAACACCGTTAAAAAATATTATTAATTAATTTAAAATAGTATTCAAGATACATTTAAAAAAAAATACTAAATAATATATAAAATAACTTTTTTAATCCAAAAAAAAAATCATAACATTTTTTGAAGTAAAAATTTCATTTTTTGGTCATCTAGATAAATAAAAAAATGTTATATATATATATATTTGATTAAATAATTTATTTCATCAACTATTTAGTATTTTTAAAAATGTACATTGAATGTTATTTTAGTCTAATCATTAATATTTTTAACGGTGTTAAGATGAAAGTTAAGTATTAAATTTTTTTATAATAATTTTTTTTTTCTTTTGATTTCTTAGATAGAAAAAATGTATCATGAATTTCTTGAATTGAAAAATTTATTTTAGGAGTTTTTTAGTATTTTTCTCAAAAATAAAACATTATTGCCCAACATAATAGTTTATAATATATTAATATTTGAATTCGACCTGTGCATTTCCAACAAATTATCAAAAGGGCACTTTCCTTTTCCTTGAAAAATAAATTTGACCCAAAAATTAACATATCCAATATAAATTGCTTCATTAAAATGCAGATTCAACCGTTGCATTTCTAACAAATTATCAGATGGGTTATTTTCCTTTTTCCTCGGGAAAAAATAATCCAATGGCGGAGCCACCTTATAGCTAGGCGGCAATGCCTCCCCAAACTTTTTAAATCTTGATTTATCATTTCTATTTTTTATAGAATTTTATTTTAAAAAAATTAGGTTTAGTCCCTCCAATTTTTTTTTTCTTTTTAAAATATTATCTTAAATTTTATTTTTCTATTCTTACCCTCCTTAAGTTTAAGATCTAGATCGACAACCGAAATATTTATGGAAAAATCAGCATTCCCATGAGCAATTCCTTAATGAAATCACAACTATATGAAAGAGAAATCAAATGGGTGAGATTGATGAAAATGGCCCCAAGAAAGATTTGAAAGAAAAGTGGTGTATCATCTTTGTCTGGTACCCACAAGGAGGTTACCTTCACACTTGCGTGGTCCCATTGTTGAGTTCAAACAGCTCTGGTTTCTTTTCTTGATGCTCTGAAATTCAAAAGATTTGTCCTATGAGAAAGATGGATGGATCCACCAAAAAACAGTGTCCAAAGGGAAGGACTTGTAATAATGTGTTGTATGATACATGCTATTGCAACGGACTCTAACCCATATTCAATCAGCCCTTGGGTAGGAATGATGATTTAACCCAATACTTTGTTTTAATGAAACGGGTTTGTAAAAGTTAGGTAAATCTCGTTAGAGTTTAGAACATGCTTATGGTGAATGCAGTGACACACCTAGACCATGTAATTAGGGGGTAAAAGTATAAAAGTAAAAATTTAAAGGGATTTTGCATAGAAATATGAAAAAAACTTGGAACGGGAAAGGCAAATCCTAAGATTTTTAAAAAATTCTACAAAAAAATAGAAGTAAATATTTTAAATTTCAAACTTTTGGAAGGACCATAACCCCCCCCCTAGACTACACCTAGGTTTGCCTCTCGGTGAAGGCATCTTATCCTATCCTACCCCAATTATGTAAAATAAAAGTATAAGAATTTTGGGTTACATAGTCAATATTTATAATAATATGTTATATTATTATATTTAAAAATTTAGACAAAGTTGATATAATTATACATTTATAAAAGAAAAGAAACCAATTTTATTATTTTATTAACATAAATATTTTTTTATTTTAATACATGTAACGTCTTGTTTGAAATATATTGATTATAATTAATTTGATAAAATAATTAAATAGAAGTTTAAAAATAAATAGGCATCTCAATAGGGACATGCTCTCGATCATCACGAATGTTAAACAAGTTTGGGGAATAATTTTTTTTTCTCAATATCCAACCTTGCCTCATTGCCATCCTTGGTGACCCATTAAAATAATTGTTTTTCTTTCCATTGGCATGTAAAACGAGTCAAACGAGTCAGTTGATTTGAGTAATTATTAGACAATTCAAGCGAATTTGTGAGTTTGGATATCATGTGTCACTCATAGTCAACTTTTGATAGAATTAGAATGGTAAAACGAACAAAACTATTCAAGGTCGACTTAAAATTGGATCAGTTAGAGACTCGTTTGAAATCAAAATACGAGATAAACAAGTTAAACTTAAATATATTTTGAGAGTCATTATTTTTTGAGATTGACTTGAGTTTGGCTCGATTAGCCTATAAGTAGCTCGGATCACCATGGACTTAATTAAAAATTTATTTGAGATTAGTTCAAAAAATTAGTAAGTTGAATTTAAACAAAATTTTAAATTTATTTATTTTAATAAGCCAATCTTAAATAATCCTTTATTCATCTTGGCTCCACTCATTTACATTAGCATCCCAAGATGATATTATATTCTAGTAAATAAGTTTACACTTTACAACTAAAGTCTTTGCCTATATAAACTCTAGCCAGTAATATTTAATAATTATAGAAAGAAACAACTTATTATCAAGTTGGATAATTAATAACTAATTACCATAATAAATATATAAGCATATATATGGATCAGGCTCTTCTTCATGTCATTTTTTTTTCTACTCTTTTTTATTTTATTTTTTTCTTTCACATGAGATGGGATTTTATTTTCTGCATTTCATTTTTTCTACTGTTACGAGGCACATTTTTGATATCACTGTAGAATTTGACTTATAAAAATGTCGAAGGACCGACATAGTACGAGTTGATAGTGCAATGAATCTCGAACAAAATCAAGAGGGAGGTGAGGGGTGGTGGTGGTGGAGATCAACTTGATGAGGATGGCCCAAACAAACATCCACAGGCAGTAATGGGCAAGATACGAATGGGGCCCAAACCCCGTTTTCCATCAATTTCTTGGTACTCATGATATTGTACAACCGTACTCCTACTTTATTTTTCTTGATTTTCTTTTATTTCTTTCTTCCTTTCAGTAGATCTATTTATTTTCAACAATATCTACTTGAAAGAGATGGAGCACTGAGCCTAGTTAGCGGCATTGGCTTGAGAAATAAAATGGTTTTGGTTACAAAGTTTACCCAAGGAGTGGATGATATTACAGGTAGTTTACAGAAACGCTAGGAGGAGTCTAGTCTCATGCATATTGGCTAAGAGTTAAAACCCACAAGTTGCAGGTTGAAACAAAGAGATGTGATTGTTTGTGGGCAGGCCATTGCACGTGTACCCTGTAATAGTCTCACTTTAGAATTGAATCTCCCACACAAATCTCAACACAATTGTCTTCTTTTAAATGCCGTCTCCTTGTAGGACCCAATCCATGACCTACCATTTTTGAATACTTCCATTTCTCCTGCCTTCCTTCTTACCTTCCAACCCTCTGTCGGCGACTTCAATATTATCACATTTACATCGATAAATACATATATTAATAGACTAATATACATATAAAATGAAGAAAGCTAGCTGGAGTGTCTGTACTTTGCCTTTACAATTAGGAGGCAAATATCTTATAATTTGATATTATCCTTCCTTCCACCAACCTTCCAAATGTCCTAATTCACTTACTTTATTCACTAACACCTCTCTCTCTCAATAACCCAATTCTCCCTTGTATAAATCCTCCTTAAAACCTTCTTCTTCCATTGCAAAATCCCATCTCTCTCTCTCACTCAAAAGAGTCAAAAGCTACATTCAAGACAAAAAATGGCATTGTCTTCAATTTCTATATCTCCTAGAAAACTTAGATCTGATCTATATTCATACCAAGAAGACTCAAACATGCCACTGGTGGTTGCTGTTCTTGCTTCTCTCATTGAGAGAACTATGACTAGGAATGAAAGAATTGCAAAGAACTGTAAATGGGCATTATCAAAAGATGTTCGAACGCGCGTTTTCGATTGCCATGAGACGCCAGACATGACGATTCAATCCTATTTAGAGAGAATTTTCCGATACACTCGAGCCGGACCGTCGGTCTACGTTGTTGCTTATGTGTATATCGATCGGTTTTGCCAGAATCACCCAGAGTTTCGCATCAGTGCTCGCAATGTACATCGGCTTCTCATTACAACCATTATGTTGGCTTCTAAGTATGTGGAAGACATGTAAGTTCCCTCTCTCTCTCTCTCCCCTGATTCTTGAGCTATTAGAATGTCAAAGAAATTTTGGCCATTAGAAAAAAAAAAAGAACCATTTTCATACATCATTATGGTCTATTTTTTGTTTTTATAACCTCGAATTGTGTCTATCAATCACAATCTTTAACTGTCATTGCCGGATCATAAACTGGATAGTCTTTTATTACTATTTGGCACAAATTTCGCTTAGAGGTGAAAGACTTGTGCTTTTTAGACATCATCAAAGTCTTGTGAGAAGAATATGCAACAATTCGTTATCTTGACAACATATAAATACACACCATTTATATTAAGTTAAATGTTAAATATAATGAATTCTCTCGTCTCATTTTTTCACTCATAAGATAAGATGACATGATTCATATGTATTTATTATAATAAATACCATCACTTTGTATTTTAGAATAAGAAAATAGAATAAGAAAAATTCGTTATATATATATCATTACTTTTATATCAATCATTTACACTATTTTTTTTCCACTTTTAGATTGAAGATGTAGGGCACTTTACCCTTTAGAAAAAATAAACTTAGTTACACCCACCATAACTTTACACTTTACAGCATTATTTATCAATCTTGTGGTTGGAAGTCATTTTCTGTGAAGTTTGGTTTTGGGCATGTCCTTTTCTGTAAAGTTGAGCGAAAAGTTGTTAAAAATAATGTCTCAAGCTACATACCAATGCTACTGGTGTAGGGGAAAGGTACAAATAATTTGATAGTGCGACTTCGTGGCTAAAATTCAAGTTAGTCTTTTCATCGAATGGTTGGCATGCATGTCATGAAAGTGACTTTTTTCCTCAATATGGTACACATAATAGTCCTTTATTGCATGCCAATAATTTTTTGTAGTGTTATATGTTCATTCACTGTCTCTTTTGCTTTCTTATTGAGAAACATGTTAGTGTTTGTGATCTAAATTTTCTCTCTTTTTCCTTTTTTGGAACAGGAATTATAGAAATTCTTACTTTGCAAGAGTTGGGGGATTGACAACCAAGGAAATGAACAATTTGGAGTTTGAGTTTCTTTTCTTGATGGGTTTCAAATTACATGTAAATGTAAGTGTGTTCGAGAGCTATTGTTGTCATTTGGAGAGAGAAGTGAGCATTGGGGGAGGTTACCAAATAGAGAGGACTTTGCTGGGATGTGCTGAAGAAATCAAATCGAAACAAAGAGAAGAAAGAAGATATAGTCAGATTGCTCGCATTATGTTGTAGAGTAGACCAAATCTAAATGAACTTTCAACAGAGATTATTTTTTTGATTCCCTGCTGTTGGGATAAAGCTATATGTACAGAGTTATGTATAAATATATATTATGGTTTCCCCTGAGCTTCATTCAATCCCAACAAAGTATAAATATGCTATGATTTCATTTTTTTTTTCCGCGTTAATGGAAGATAGAGAAAGCGTGCATCATAGAACATTAGAAATTCTCATTTTGTCAAACTTCATGTAATCAAAATTTATCAAATAATCAGGAAATTGACACCTCCTCACTCCTTGAGTGTTGATAATAGACACCTCTTCCCTCATTTGAGTGTTTATAATAGACAAGGTGACAATTTTTGACACGACAACACTCACTAATACAACACGAAATTAACGTATTTGAATTAAGTATAAACATTGTTTATGTTTATGTCAATATGATTAACATGATTAAAATAAATGAAGTAATCTTGCTGCTTTACAAGGAATGGCATAAGAAGGGCATCTTCTGCTTTACAAGGAATGGGAACATTATTTTATGACTTGAACCAGCTCTTGTGTTTAACATTTGTTAATTTAATCCTTCTAAGGCTCCAAAGCACTGAGACATGCACCAAACCTGAACTTATTTTAGAGAAGTGATAGCATTCGACAACCCAATATTTATTTATTTTTGGATGATACAATAATGGAAGAAACTGATCTAACTCACGCCAATTAAATGGAAAGTAGAAACTTGCACCGAATAAAAACACAGTCTTATTAGCTGCCGACTTTCTAAAAGCTTAAACTATGATACAAGTACCACCCCCTAACAAATGGTCCCCTGTGTGTGGGTCATTTGTGTGAACATGTATGTGTTGTGTTAGACGGAGAGGGCAGTGAAAATGTTTCAACTTTAATTACTTGTGGTCTGGTTCGATTTATAACACTAAAGCAACTTAAAATGGAAACATGCTAATTAGCATGTTTTTCTTTTTATATGGACAGAACTTTACGCATCGAATATTATTCAAATTTCATTAGTAGATAAACTTTTTGTTGAGAAGCGAAACTTATATATTGTAGTGAATGACCTTTAAAGAATTTACACTTGCTAGGAGTCAAATTAAAAACTTGTACTTGTAACGCACTTGCGACCATCCTTTCTAGTCACTTAACTACCCCATTGGGGTTAAAAATTAGTATGTTTGTTTTTTATTACTCTGTTTATTTCTCATGTCCTGAATTTTGCTATATAAAGAGGGGAAGCTTGCAACAAGACCATGAAAGGACATACTCCATCTCCTTATTGTTTGATGTAAAAAAAGCAAATTAATCTCCTGATTAACAAGGACAAACAGCTTTGGTCGAAGGGAATCCAATTTAATTAGAGAGTAAAAATGAATTAGGTTAGGAGGCATGGCTAAAGTATGAGTAACCTTACCTTGTTTCACATCAAAGTCAAAATAAATTAAAACAGATTCTTTAGAATCTATTAATTCAAAGTTTTCCAAAAATCTACCTAATGGACACAGGCAAGAATTGACCTCTCTTCCCACCACCTTGAGTGTTGGTTATATATAATCACCAAAACTACATTATTATATTAAAGCATACTAGTTTATATTGAAGCTTGATAATAATGTCATACCAACTGAAGACAACTTCATGGAGAAAAAAAAAAAGGGAAAGAAGAAAGAAACCACTGACATGATTAGGTGTACAATTTGTTCATTGGAAGGGCATCTTCTGCTTTAATAATCAAAGTTAGAGATAATCAAAAAGTTAAACATAATTTTATGTCTTGGGCCAGTTTTAGTGTTTGTAACACATTTTTTGTATAACAATTACAAAGTTCTGAAGCACTGAGACAGGCACCACCAGACCTAAAAGTTAGTTAGCTTTCTCATTAAGTGTTTTCTTGTTTATTGTTTGCAGATGGCAACAACTAGCCCCTCTTTCTGTGAGCTATCACATGAGTTGTATTTCTATTGGATTTTAAGAAGGAAAGTAGTGTGGACCGTAGGGCTGTAAAACAAGCCGAGCTATCCAAGCTCGATTTGTAATCGATTAAGTTAAAGATTTGTTCGAGATTGATTTACAAAATTAACAAGACAAACTTGAACATATTTTGAGGCTTGTAATTTTTTTGAGCTCGGCTAGAACTCAACTTGTTAAGCAAAAAATAGTATAATATTATATAAAAAATCAAGTTACTTAAGCTCGCTTCGCAATTAATTCAATTAAAGACTTGTTCGAGATTTGCTCGAAAAATTAGCAAGTTGAACCTAAACATAATTTGAAATTTATTTATTTTAACAAGTAAAGTTTAAACAATTCACTCCTCAGCTCAGCTCGATTCACTTACCGCCCTAGTGGACCGATTGTGAATTGTTACTAATTAAGGAAAAAATATTAAGCAGTTCTTCATCAAAACTTCTAACAATGAGATCAATGACCACATGTATAAAAAAAAACAGTATACTCGTGCATATATGACTACCAATCTAAGAGTATTGTACTCAAGAATACCCGAAATTTACTCTTAATTAAGAAGATGGTGAGATTGTTGAAATGGGGCAATCCTATCTGTTCATGATGTTGATATGAGAATTGCCAAATGAAATGATGGAGATGAAAGTCCATGGTAGACTCCACTAACTAATGGGACATGCCTAAAGAACTTAGAAAAAGACTCAACCACCAATGGCTGTAAGATGTGGAAAATCTATGGTTGAAATGGGAAAAATTCTTGAATGAGATTGACATATCACGGTATCTCTTTTCAATGGTGTTATGTTGTGTGTGATATGAACTACTTTTTTTAATGAATCATAACACACATGATAAAATATTATTAGGATGACAAATTGTCACGTGGTAATTTAGATCTATCGAAGAATACCTCATTAAAATGAAATTCAGTTGTTCAATGTCATCATCTCTCATTGGACTAGAAGAGGTTTAGTATGCAACTCTAAGCTTAAATTGGTAGAGCAAGTTAATGGGTAAAATCACAATTTTGGATTCAATTCTTCTAAGGATCATTTTGAGAAATAATAAGAAACAAACTTCTA
This sequence comes from Nyssa sinensis, assembly GCA_008638375.1. Taxonomy (NCBI): domain Eukaryota; kingdom Viridiplantae; phylum Streptophyta; class Magnoliopsida; order Cornales; family Nyssaceae; genus Nyssa; species Nyssa sinensis. Next base: position 39,815,264 of record CM018052.1, read on the forward strand.
AACCCACATTCTATTAAAATGATCATGTTTTTTGTTATTGTCCTTGTATATTCCACAGATCTATTTCCCTTTAAACATAAAAGACTATAACCAAAACAAAAGGCATGCAAATAAGAGATGGTTGACAATAATAAGGAAATGAAAAGAAGAAGAAGAAGAAGAAGAAGAAGAAGAAGAAGAAGAAGAAGAAGAAGAAGAAGAAGAAGAAGAATGATGTTATCCTCTTTTCCAACCACTTTCTGGATGGCCAAACAACACTTTCAAGGTTCAACCTTTTACTTTATTCTTAATACAACTAAGGCTGTTCCCACCTCCATCCACTTGTTCTTGTATAAACAATGCCTAGTGACTAGGGAAAACAAACTCCCTAACAAGTCCCCTGTATTCATTCATTTTCTGCTTTCCTCCTTGCTTCCCTACCAAAAAGTTGTCGCATAAAGAAAAGAAAAATCCTTTGAAGTTCTCTTAAAGCTTTGATTGAAACTCGAAAACTAGGAGAGAAATGAAAACAAAGGAAAATGTAATCTATAATGGGGTTTTTAATAATTTTTCTCACTTATAGCTACAAATAAGTAGTCTTATATGTATTTATTATAGTGTACTCTACGACCTTATTTCTGTTGTGTATAACATCAGTTGAAAACAAATCGAAATTCATTTTACTTGTCAGTGTTGAAAAGAGTGAGGAAATAAAAAGAGGTAGAAAAAGATATTTTTAAATAATTTTCAAGAAAGTTAATTTTATTTATAGAATTATAAAGAAATTGGGAAAAACATATGAAGAAAGCATATTAAAATTTTTAAAAATGGTTTCCTCCTCCTCCTCCTTCTTCTCCTCCCCCTCCCCCTCCCTTTCTCGCTCGACCATTTTGGAAATGAAATTGAGCCCAAATCTTCCAAATAATTCCCTAATCCTCAAACATCACAATTGATATATATTAGAAGATCTCTTTCTTCACTTACTTACAATGTATTTGTATCAAATTAGTCATGTGTAAACCAATTTTGAGTTACTTATAAGCTCTTTCCATTCTCTTTCTTTATCCATGATGTTGTATCTATATCAAAATTAGTACTCTTTTAAATGAATTGAGACTCTCTCCATTCCTCATAAAATGGAGGACCTTCATTTATGACTAAGAAAGATAAAAAAAATAAATCTAAAAACTATTTATTTATTTATTTATTTATTTTTTACTTGTGAAAAAAATGGAGGTATCTCCATTTCTCATGAGATGGAGACACACCCAACCCTAAACGCACCCTAAACCTATTTTGAATACCTCCTAGACATCCAATTTTGAAATTGATCTCTGCATTTTGGCAGGTCGGAATAAAATTTAGTGTTGACAACGGAACTTAAAAGTTTGGCTAAATAACAAGATAAGAAGGACAAATGTTCTTTATTTAATCTCAAGTTTTGGAGTGTTTCATAAAAAAATATATATGTATATGAGAGGTAACAAACCAGGGAATCTTCTTCTATTTTATTGTCTTAGAGGAATGGAGGTTGAGGAGCACTTCAATAACACTATGTTTCTTATACTTAGGAAATGAACTACCAATCCATCTCATGCTTCCATATCCTTGCAACATTCACCTAACTTCAACCCTTTTTTAATTCAAAGTCCCTCCAAAACTGCGAGACACGTGTTGATACTTTGTTTAGTAATAATATGATTCAATTTTTTTTAATGGGTCCGGTTGATCATTGTTTTAATATGCCATTTCAATAATATCACGTTTTTGGCTTTTTTTTTTTTTTTCTGTGAGCCACAGTATACATGATAAAAAATTATTAAAAAAATACACCGTTATATGATGTATGAGATCTATTGAAGACTTTCGCATATGATTTTGTTTTAAATCCTATTTTTTTTGGATGATATTTGAAAAAAAATTATTTATTCAATGCTCTCATCTAATAATACTAATGATCAGATGATAAAATAGGTGTACATTCTACCTGTGTCTTTTCATCTGACATTTGGGACTAGCACTGAATTATTGCTGATTGTTTGGAAGGTGATGATATGGTAATATTTAAAAGAATACGAATTGCTAATACGGCTTGATGGTAATTTTTTAATGGGCTCAATGGTAATCCAGTGAATGGTAATGGAGTGATTATAATATGGTCCAATCCCCGGCCTACAAATATGAAATCTTGAGGTGGATTAGGGGTGGACATGGGCTGGCCCAAGCCAACGACATCGATGAACAAAACTCGTGTAGGCTCAAGCCTGACCCAATCTGAAGTCAGGCCTAACCTTACAGACAAAACCTGGGTTTAAAAATGGTATACTGACTTACGTTTCAAGTCCATTTGACTCTGTTAGAAATAGTATTGTAAATGAGTTTAGTTGAATTAAGTCGAATCGAATGAAATTTATTTATGTTTAACTTAATAAAGTAAATAAGTTTTTAATTGAATTAAGTTTTAATAATTTTTTTTATATATAATATTAGACTATTTTTGACTTAACGAGTTGAACTCAATAAATTTACGAGTTTCAAAATATATTTAAGCTTGATTTGGTAATATTGTGAATTGATTTTAAACAAGTCTTTAATCGAGTTAAATTTAAATAACTCGAATCATTTTACAAACCTGAGTTTAAAAATAGTATTTTTGGATCACTTTTTTAATTACTAAAAAAAAAAAAAACCAGTAGTAAATTGTTGCAAACTGCGCTCTGCAAATTTTATATGAAGGTAAAGTATAAAACATTTTAGACTTGGGGGAGGGGGAATACAAATTAAAAAGGTATGTTTGAAAAATGCTTTTGAAAAGTTTAAAATAATTTCAAATAAAAAAATTAAGGGGACCGCAATTGTCATAAACCAGCCTCGTCCATGCATGGATGCATACATACATACATCTATATACATATATATATATATATATATGTTTATGCATACAAACATACATACAGCATACAAACATACATACATCTATATATATACATACATATATATTGATTCAGGTTAAACGAAGATTCTTCCTTGAAAATTCAAAGTCCTGTCTAAGGCTAAAAACTATTCAATTTTTCGGCTCACCATTACATATATAGGATCCCCTTACTTCCCCATTGGGGATCATTGGTGTGTGTGTGTCTCTCTCTGATCTCTTCCTCTCCCTCTCTCTCTCTCTCTCTCTCTCTCTCTCTCTCTCTCTCTATATATATATATATATATATATATATATAAGTAATGACACTGTGAAGGGCCGGGAAACTTGAATTGAAATTCTGTATAAACGTTGCTATCCCAACACCTAAAAGGGTAGAATAAATGATGAATTACAGAGTCGGAGTGAAATAAAAGTCATAACCCAAAAAAGAAAATAAAAAGAAAAACGTAAAGATGACTATGAGGCTCCACTTTACTTTCTGCTACACCTACTGGGAATTTGTCCACAACTAGAAGGTGAAATCTTTCCCCCTTTCTCTCTCTCTTGACACTACTTTGTCTTCTCTTCCTCATTTTCCTTGACAGTGATAACCATGTGGAGCCTTGATTATCCTTGGTTGACGTATATTATGGTTTATTATACTATATATATGTTTTGTTATGTAAATGTGCTTCAATCTTTATCAAAGCCTATTGTGTGGAAAAGATTATACATAACATGTGTAATAATCAACATGAGACTCCACTTATTGTATCTTTAGTCCTCAGATGAGGTGACTTTTAAAAACATTATATGATATTATACTACTTTTTTTTTTTTTTGTTGGGTATGTTCAGCTTTTTCGGTGATTATTTTTCTTTAATCGGGTAGAGGTCATTATTCTCCTAATACAGGTAAGAAATCGAATATTATATGATATTTTAGTAATTTTTTTTGTCGCAACTATTCACATTTGGTCAGGTAAAGGTTACTATTCTCTCAATGTAAATAATCTATCGAAATGAGTGATGACTGACTCTTAAAAAAAACGGATCGAGAAGTGAGTGATAACTGACCCTAAAAAAAAATGGAGATAGAGTTGAATTCGAAAACTCCCACTAAGTTTGTTTTTTGCAAGAGACCTAAAGATTTACTGATCTATCTTTCAAGATTGATATTATTGCATATTAGAGATGTAAATAAAAGTAAAAATTAAGTATATTTAGCATTATTCAAATAATTATTCAAGCAATGATAAAAATTAGATATATTTAACATTATTCAAATAGTTATCGGCAATGATTCGGTGACATTTCATACTCATTTTCGGATGAAAAAGAAGATATATTATCACAATCCACCCAATTAATTAATTAAATTTTTTTAATTTTCAAAATAAAACAAAGAAGAAAAGATAGAAAACATAACTCGAATGGTTATTGAAATGGCCGTGAATAACAATGTTTACCCAAAATTAGGCGAGAGTCGTGACAATGTAATTGTAAACCCAAATGGCCAAATCCTCGCCAAACCGTGAATAACAATTTTTACACGAAATTAGGCAAGAGTCGTGACAATGTAATTGTAAACCCCAATGGCCAAATCCTCGCCAAATATCACGCTCTTCATTTTTCAATTCCTGAATGAATGTGACGCGCACGTGGAGACATAAATTCAATTGTAGCCGTCAGATGATCGGTTATTCAACGGCCAATAACCACCGTTAACGGCAGGGTTAATGGAAACGAAAAATTTGTATCGCTTTCAATTACGACCTCAAATCTTCTATGAGCTTGAGACGTATCCCCTTGAAATCTGGGTTATTGTTCTCTGAACAAAAACGAAAACTGGGTCCTACGAAAACATATGGTGTCGGGTGGGATCCACCGTGCTGATCTCACACATCTTGGATAAACTGCCGGCCCTTCTTACCAGTGTCGTAAATGAATTGAATCGTGTGATAATGTGTTTTTCAAAGTTTGATAAAATAAAATAAAATAAAATTATATTTAAATTTAATTTGTCAATATTTCAAATCGATTTTAAATAAAACTTTCATTGAACCGATAGTCAAATTTAAATAATTTAATTTTTTTTATATATTATTAGATTACGTTGGACTTACCAAATCAAGTTTAAGTCGACCTCGAATAATTTAACTTATTTTATAATCATATATTTTGGTGCCGCAAGGTAACTATTTTCCGAAATGCACTAATTCGATGCAAAAATAAAAAAATTTACTTGCCAAAAAAAAGAAAAAAAGAAACAAAAAGTAAAATGCTTTGGTTATGGTTGGTTGAATAATTTCTTTCTATTTTGAAAAATATTTATCTAAAAATTAGGCTTAGAGGACAAAAGTAGCAATAACCAAATTGCATAACATTACCCATGGCATAAGTTAGACTGATTTGGTTCATGCATTGATTCATCTAAAAATATCTCCAGTTAACTCATCATAAACACCGATTCAACCCAATTTATTGCACCCAGTTGATCTTGCACATATCATTTGTAATCTTATCCACTCATCCATTAATTTGAATTATAAAACTCAACATGATAATCCATGGTCACAAGAAACAGTTGATGGCTATTTAGACGATTAAAATTATAATACATTCCATTAGGTGGGTGCACACGCTACGCAGGGATGGGGAGTGATCAATTTAATCAAGACACAGCTAGTTAGGATTTGAAGAAGGTGGGTGACGATGATCAGTGATCAAATTGATTAGAAATCATAGGGCTTTGGAGGATGAAAATGTGAATCAGTTTCTTTAATGGAGAAGGCTCATTAAGTATATTTTATACAAAAAACACCTCTGTATATATATATATATATATATATATATATATATATGTATGTATGTATCCAATGAATGTAGACTTAGAGCTCCACTTAGGTTTGTGATGTCTTGATAATCTAGGTATGGAATATCCCTTATTTGGGTAAGTTTAGTGGTATGGGAATGACCGGGTCCTTTTAGAATTCTCTTCCTTATATTTTTTCCATCTTAAATGTAGATTTGTTACGCATTAATTGTTAAATAATTAAACAATAAATAATGCAACAAACATTTAAAGCATTTTTAGAGAAATTGTCACTTGTATAAGACTATTTTTTAGTTTTTTTTTTTTATAAATGTTTTAGATGCATGACACGTGTTCGTATTACATGCATGATTATGAAAAAAGTCTATTGGTAAGATAAAATAAAATAAATAAATGATGATGCAAATTAAATTTTAATATTTAAATATATTTTAAATTTGATTATTATTATTTTTCCCCTGGAATAATAACCCAAATCTTCCTAAAAAATTAATATAATAATAGTGATTGAACCCTTGTGAAGAATGTTTATTTTTTATACATCTAAAATCCGCCTTGGATTTTACTTAAAAAAATGAAACACAAATTCTATTGGAATGCACATGGTCTCTGATAAGGCACTGCTCTCACTCTATAAATAGCAGTCGCTTATCTCTGAAACCCATCAAACACAACAAAGCTATAGTTAGTGATTATTTGAGCACTTTGATCATGGCTCTAGTTCATCATGATAAATTCCCCTTTTCTTTCTTTGCATTTGTAGTTATCTTTTCTCTCTTCGTCAACTCTGGTTCCTGCTTCAATCCTAAAACTTTTAATTTCTCAAAGATTCAGTCGAGTTCTGATTGGTCACCTGCTGGAGCGACATGGTATGGTGCCTCCAATGGTGCCGGAAGTGATGGTAATGAAAACAGAACTTTGTGTGTGTGTGTGTGTCTATATATATATATACACAATATCTAATGCTTTTGTTGTATATATAGGTGGGGCTTGTGGATATGGCAATGCTGTAGAGCAGCCTCCATTCTCTTCACTGATATCAGCTGGTGGCCCTTCTCTATTCAAATCAGGGAAAGGGTGTGGAGCTTGTTATGAGGTGATAACACAGTGTTACTCAATATATATCGTTCTTCTATATATATATATATAAATATTTGTTTCATGATACTACATGTAATAAAAGTACAAATTAAGTGCATGCAAGTTGATGAATACATTTGAATTTCAGGTGAAATGCACGGAAAATGCAGCATGCTCAGGGAAGCCGGTGACTGTAGTTATAACTGATGAGTGCCCTGGGGGTCCTTGTACCGCTGAGTCGGTTCATTTTGATTTAAGTGGCACTGCTTTTGGAGCCATGGCAATATCTGGCCAAGAAAATAAATTGCGCGATGCTGGAGTCTTGCAAATACAACACAGAAGGTGTGTGTTTTTGTGTGTGTCTGTGTGTGTGTGAGAGAGAGAGAGAGAGACCGTATAGTCTGTATCATGTTGTTAAAAAGTCTCCAAGGTTTTCTATTCTTGATTTTAATTTATCTATATGCATGTACGTCTTCATGTTTAATTTGATTGTATATTATATGTATACATATAATTACTCTACTCTTGTTTATATCATAAATTGTCCAAGAATATGTACGATTGTTCGTCACAAAATTTTAAAATTAATTTAAATTTATAATTGAATAACGTCATATGTGTGTATATATATATATACATATATATATGATTTTCTTATTTTATTTTTTCACTTGTAAACACAAAATAACAGTCCTTTATAATAAATACACGTGAGTTCATTACATTATTTTTAAAAATGAAAAAATACATTATATTAAACATTTTTTTTTAATAATAAATACATTTTCCATAAAAGTAGAACAACTATGTTACATTTAATAATAATGTGCATATATCCCATAATATTGTTAAGAACTTTAAAAATTGAAATTAATCAACTAATATTATAGCATACAAATACAAATCTATACATATATATATATAAGTAATAAACATGCACATATTATATATACACATTTAAATTTATATATAAGACAATTTAATGAAATATGAAACTATTCATGGATATTTATGAAATTCTTTAATCAAGGATATTTGTGCTATGTCATATTATTAGGTTCTTATTTTCAAACCACATATTGTTCACTTTTGTTGTCTTTATCAGATTTTCAACTATCTTTTTTCTCAAATATTGTATAATCAACTTGTATTATTACTAATTGGCTTGCAGAGTACAGTGCAACTATCCCGGAGTGTCGGTGGTGTTTCACGTCGATGCCGGCTCCAACCCTAACTATTTTGCTTCTCTAATTGAATATGAAGACGGTGACGGTGACCTTGCCGGAGTTGATCTGAAACAGGCTTTGGACTCGGACACATGGCTTCCCATGCAACAATCGTGGGGTGCTGTTTGGAAACTTGACTCAGGTTCTCAGCTGCAAGCACCATTTTCTATTAGGCTCACGGCAATGGAGTCTGGCAAGACCCTTGTGGCAAATAATGTCATACCGGCTGGCTGGCAGCCTGGAAAAACTTACAGATCACTTGTCAATTTCTGATGGCTAGGTCGATGGAAAAATTTGTGACCCACTGAAGGATATTAGCTTCAAGTCAACTTTTATATATATATATATATATATATATATATATATATATATATATATATATATATAGACTTTGTTTAGTCCTCCCAGAGTCCCACACAATGAATAAAATGGAGATTCTCATTGTGGAAAAAAAAAATGGCTTGACAGTCCTCTATCACTCCTTAATTATTCTCCTTTTCATTGTGCTTGTGCGTGCGTGGGTGTGGATGTGGGTGTGGGTGTGTGGGAGAGACATAGAATTTGTGGTTGAAGTGTTCTTGTAGCAATGAGAATGTAAAAAGTTCTATTCTAAATTAAAGTATTAGCAATCGCAGTTTTAGCATGTATTGTCTTAAAGTGTTCTTGAACTCATTATCTTAGTTTTGGCTTATAGACCGAACGTATTGTCTTAAAGTTATGAACGAAGCTTCTTCTTAGTCAAATTTTATCATTTAGACTTTTGATTAGTTATTCTTTATTATTTATGAAAAGTCTTAAATTTTGACAAGTCCAATTTTTGGAACTCTAATCCCTATTTTTAGCCCACGAATCAAGCCAATCACCTTACGACCATGACGAAAGCTATATTTCAATCAAATTCCATCTTTTATGTTTTTAATTAGCTATTCTTTACTATTTATGAAAAATTTAAATTTTGGTTAGAACTCATTACCCTACTTTTGGCCCACAAATCAAGCTTATTGTCTTACCGTCGTGACCGAAGCTACTTTTCAGCCAAATTTCATCATTTAGACTTTTAATTAGTTATTCTTTACTATTTATGAAAATTTTTTTATTGTCAATTACTCCAACAGGGAAATTTGGATTGGAACACGCTTTGTAATTATCTTCTTTCTATTCTTATATAGTTCATATTATGGGCTCAATTGCAGAAAAAAATAATAATAATTTTGATTTATTCCGGATTTCTTTAGTTTTCTAATTCTATTAAAATTATTATAAAAATTAGTAGTTTCTTATTCAAAGTGTTCGTTTTTTAACTCTATAAATATGATATAACAAACTCTTATTATTATGTTTTTATTCATAATATACAGTTTTGAATTTTAAAAATTTATTCTTTCTTTTGAATGAGTAATTTTCATATTTGATTCAATTCAATTCAAAGAATTCAACATACTCAATTCATAACACGTTTAATGCTGTAATAAAAGAGGAGGGGGGTTAATTATGATCTTCATGAAGCTATTAAAACATGTACAATATTTTGGAGAGTGTGTTACGAGAAAATTTTTAATAAGACGGTCACGTACTTAATTATTTAATATAGTATAATTATCACTCACAAATTCTGTTATTAAAAAACCTTCTGCTAATTTCGAAAAAGAAATAAAATTTGCGAGACGGTCCCACGACATAGATAATGCCATAAAGTTTGTGTTATATATACATGTAAGAACAATTTGAGATTGAGTGTCTAAGTGATTTTTAGTACGTAGGTAGGATGTGTGTGTTATATATAATTTTATAAGAAACAAATTGGGATTACGATGTTTACTATAAGAAACTAATTGCAACTAGGCTCATCACTAATAATTGAATTAGCCCATGTGCCTAAGCTTTGTTTAATTTTATGAACCAATTAAGTGGAAAATCGACAGCAAAAATATTGTTGTTGTCACGCCCCAAATTCCAGCGAACCCGAGGCGTGAGTAACGAGACAAAAAGAAATAAAATAATAAAGAAATGAAAGATAATAATGACATTCTCATACATTCCGTACACTGTTCTGATACATACATAAAGTCTGGTCCGTTGGTTCACAATATTCAAAATGAAATACAGTCTCGGGCTTATGCCCTTACATAATATCAAAAGCGCCTATCGGGCCCAATATAACCCTCAATCAGACCGTCTCTATATCCCGTACAGCTGGAACATCATCTGAAATGTTTGCCCCACTAAAGGGGTCAGCTCAACATGCTGGTACAATATAATGCTAATGCAAGAAACAAAACTAAGGTCGTGGCATGTGCGAGTGTACAGTTATTTCTATATGGCATTCTATATCTTAATGACAGTATATAAACAGTATACAGTATATGAGCAAGATGCGTGACACACCCATGCAACTCTATGCCACCCATGTCTCATGATACGGTCATTCTCCGCTGGCATGAGTACCGCCACTTATGTCTCGCTTCACGGTCCGGAATCCGTCAGGCTCGCAAGTACCTAATGGCCGATTTTGGGTTTTTCACCACAGGATCTGCACCCTCATAATGCAAAGCACCAAGTGCTTACCCACGCCATGTCCAAGGAATCACACCATGCCAATATGCTCTAATCTCATCATGTCATAATGCAATCTCAATGATGCATTTCATTCATACATAAAACATGCTTTCAAGTGTACAATTCATAACATCAACAGTTCTTCAAAGCAGATAATTCACACATCACATTAACACATGCGATATACCCATAATCATCATCCAACTAAACAAGATAGCACATAGCACGTAAGCATGTGAACACTCGGACAAACATGTGAACAATTAACACAGCAAAGCAAGTATTCCTAATCTCAATTCTATTTCTTACTTAGCACAATATATTGTACCTGTAAATCGGTCTCAACTCAAGAAGTGCACTCGAGGTATGGTAGGATCACTGTGAAAATACTGAAGGTCAGAGCACCTTCTCCTTGCCCTTTCGCGTTCCTATAAGCATAACAGGTAATTCAGTTCATTGTCATTTGAATTCATTCTATTCGTCAAATTTTTATGTCTTTAATTCATAAGTTTCTATTTTTCTAATTTAGACTCCACTATTGAGTCCGGAACGTCGAAGAAACTAAGTTTAGGCCTTCGTAGAATTCAATTCGGACACCTGGATTAAAAAAGGGCAAAACAGTCATTTTGCACTTTACACGGGTCCTTACATTTCGTGACCTCTTTTCACAAATAGGACTCTACGGTTGAGTCCGGAATGCTCGAGATAATAAGGTTTCACTATTTGTTTACCTAATTTGGAGTTCATTTGATTGTATTTCAATTCAGGGGTATTTTGGTAATTTTATACGTCGTTACGTGTCTTTTATTTTTCGGGACCCCGTCTCGTAAAACGGACCTCACCATTGGTCTCAGAATGGCCGAGATAGTCAAAATACACTAATGACTTGTCCCATTTGGACTCCGGAATATATTTGAATATTTAATTAATTAAATTAATTAAATTAAATAATTAATTAATTTAATTAATATTTTATTAATAATTTAATCAGGTGGGTCAAAGTGTAATTTCTAACAGTTGGGAGGTCAATTTGTAATTTCCGAAAGTTCAGGGTTAAGGTTCAAATTCTAAAAGGTTCAAATTCCAAAAGATTCAAATTCCAAAAGGTCCAAATTAAAACTAGTTTAATTTGTTATTCTAAATCAGGTTAACCAAACAGGGGATAGGGCTAAAACTGGGATAGGATATCCCTGTCTCCAATTCAATTTTCCAATTTCAATTTCTCATCCCCGTTGCTAAACACCCCCATTCCCCTTTTTAATTTAAAACAGAATGCGACACGTGGCAGGGTAGTTCGGCCCAAGCCCGACCCGGACCCGAGACCCGACCCGGTGGCCTCCCTTCTTCCCCGATTTTTCGGCTATGGCCCAGTAGGGTTCCGGCGCCTTTTCCGACGCCGGCGACCATTTTCCGATGGACTTTTCAGGTTCTAAAAACACGGTTTTCTCCCAAATTTTCCATAGATTCTACCCGTAACCCCCACTTTCATTTTCAACCATCATATCCCCATAAAATGGCCAACCACCGCAACTCCGGCCACCTAAACCCAGGTTCCGACGACCTGTTTCTTTAAGGTTTTGAGCCTATTTTCTTGCTGATTTTATTCCCTTCTTTTCAACTTTACTTCCTACAGTTCACAAGATTAATCCTACCCATTTTAAACTAAATCTCATACATAAAATCTTAAAAATCCAAATCATTACAACCATCTGTAATTCCATTTTTCTACTCGGTTTCTTCACTAAATCACCTCATTCTTTTTGCAATATTTTCTACTTTTCATGCTTAAACAGTCCCACTACTTAAAGCAACTAGTATGCATCTAAATTTAAAAGCAGCACATAACCCACTCACCTTAGTTTTCTTGATTCTCTTTTTCTCCTCTTTGATTCCCACCTTCTGTTTCAAGCCACTGAGCTCCAGTGTCTCCTTCTGCCTCAGTCCTCTTCCTTTCTTTTCTGATTTCTTCTCTAAACAGACACCTCACATACACACACGGATGCACATATATTTCCCTCTCTCTCTCTCTCTCTCTCTCTCTCTCCAAGACCAGCCTTACTGCATCAGAACTGCCCCTCCCATGCTCCGAATTCTCCTTCTACACTCCACCAACCACTGCCTGCTACACCACTCCTCTTTGAGTGTATTACACTCAACACATGCACCCACACGGCACACACACACACACTGTTTTACACACACATTCATATATATATATATACATATATATTTATACATTTAATACACACTCACATGTATACACATATACACAAAAAAAAAAAAAAATTTAAATTATATGTATATATATATACACATATATACATACATCCATCATAATAATACTAATAATAATAATAATAATATTATTAATAAATATAATAATAACAACTTGAAAATTTTTATTTATTAAAAAAAAAAATTTTCGGGTTGTTACAGTTGTTGCTTTTTGACTATTGAACTTGACTAATTACTTGCTTTGGCAGCCTAAAATTTGTTTCGTATGAAAGAAATAAAAAGAAAAATTGACAATTGAGCTAAGAAAACTACAACCTCAGTGGAAAACATGAAACAAGTGTAGAGATGTGGAAAAACAAAATTTGACCTTTTAACCTTGATTATTATTTCTGAGAATTTCATAAAGTGTGTAGATTATTATAGACAATAATGTACACTTAATAGAGCACTTCTATTCATGTCTTCTTTGGCCCGGATTTGGTTCAATTCAATCCATTTTGACTTTCATTTTTTCGACGAAATGAGTATTTATTTATGTACAAGTATAATTTAGAAAGAAGCATATTTCAAGAATTTAATTATACCACTAACAAGTTTAGCTTATCCTTGAAAATCAACGCAATACTACACACTCTTTTTTTAAAATGATTCAAAATTATGACTTTTTTTTTTTTTTTTTATAGAAGGAGGCACGAGAAGACACTCGATTACCGAGGATTTATGTAATCCATTTTGACTACTTGATCAATAATATGGCCCAACAAAATTTTAGTGAATATTTTTTCTTTTTATTTTTTGGGAAAAATATTAAAAAGTCTCTAAAATAAATTTTTTTAATCTAAAAAATTCATGATACATTTTTTCTATCTAAAATGTCTAAAAAACAAATTTTTAATATAAAAGTCCAATTGTTAACTTTCATCTTAACACCGTTAAAAAATATTATTGATTATACTAAAATGACCTTCAAAATATATTTTTAGAAAAAAAATACTAAAAAATATATAAAATAAATTTTTTAATTTAAAAAAATCATAACATTTTATAAAGTAAAAATTTATTTTTTAGTCATTCTAGATAAATAAAAAAATGTTATGATTTTTTTGGATTGAAGAATTTATTGTATCTATTATTTAGTATTTTTTAAAATGTATCTTGAAGGTTATTTTGGTCTAATCAATAATATTTTTTAACAGTGTTAAGATGGAAGTTAACAATTAGATTTTTTTTGTCTTAAAAGGTTCTTTTTTGGGATTGTTTAAATAGAAAAAATATATCATGAACTTTTTAAATTGAAAAAATTATTTTAAAGACTTTATAATATTTTTCTAGTTTTTTTTTTCCTTTTCCTTTGTGATCGATAAGATAAGAAACTTCTAGAGAAAAAGAAAATAAAACAACTCATACATACACAACTAAAGAGAAACTAACATTTATCCATATAATAACTGAGTTGAAGACGTTAGAGAAAAAAAAAAAGTTAACTCCAAAAGTGTAGTTCCTTGTTCAATAATACTCCATAGGTTCTATTGAGTCCATCCTCTTGCACCCAAAAGAGAACAATTAGTAGGGTTGGTTAAGGAGTAAATAACAAAAAAAAGAACAACAAAGAAACTTACATGACAACACAAACAGGGAAACCACCTCATGTTAAGAACAGATCAATTCTTCTCGTGTGTGTGTGTGTGTGTATATATATATATATATATATATATATATATATGATTTGTCATCTATACATTTTATATTTTTGACTATATAGAAATTGATGGAAGTGCACGGAAAATGCAGGCTGCTGAGGAAATCAGAGGAAATGTAACTATCACTGACGAGCTCTCTGTTCTTGTAATCCATTTCACTTTATTTTAAGTGGCACAGCTTTTGGAACCCCCATGGCTATTTCCGACAAGCTCATAGATTGCGTAATGCAAATTGTATATAAAAGGTCCGGGTGTTTGTATTTGTGTATGCATGCGTGTGAGACAGTATAAATAGAAAAATTATAATACTATATATATATATATATAGATATATATAATGAAATTTTGTAACATATATCACAGTTTCAAGTTTTTTTTTTTTGGGGTTAGATTTGGCAATGACCTCATGGATTTAAAGGAAACCCACTTAATTAGGGTATTTAATTAAGATAGTTTTCTCGTAATCTTGAATTAATTAATTAACATGGACAATATAATGACCTAATTCCCAACTTCATTGGTCCCGGCGTGATGTATCTGGGCGAATCAACATTTAACATATAAACAGGTGACTTACATATTCTACTGGTGTAAAAGTTGTTTATTGGCCTGAGTACAATACACCGGGACCAATAAATAATTTTTCGGTAAATAGAACCTCTTTTCACAATAAATTTTTGGATGAATCGAGTCTTTTGACAAAGTTAATGAATTCGGATAATTATTTTAAGCCATGTAAGTAAAAAGCCAAAGTAATTTTTGTGTTCTAAAAATAGGAAAAAAATGTTCAATAATAAGATAACATGAAAAAACTCGGTGTTCATACAAATTAATTTTAAATATGTGATAAAAATAATGTCATTGTGATGATATAAATATATGTTATATGTTAGAATTTGATTTTTATTATTACTCTCGTGCTACATTTCAACTGAATTTCTTAAAAATAGACTTGATATGTACAGATAACGTAATTAAATTGGCCGGTTCATACTTTGTCAAGGGACCGGTCCACTTAATTAAAACCTTCCCTTCCCCCTGCCCAATTGAAAGTCCACTGTGTGCATTTAGCCCTACTTTCGAGCTCCATTCTCATTACAACACTACAGTCCAGGAAAGGAAAAGAATTTAGCACAAATTTTCAATCATTGTTTACACTTAAATACTATGTGAGTTTATAACAACATTTTCTTCTTTATTTTAATAAAATAGTCCGACTGTAAATTTAAACTTATATAAGATAAAGTATTTTAATTATTAATTATTTTTTAAATTAATTTTTCAATTAATTCAAAAATTTATAACTAATTTCTAAATTATTTAATAATTAAAATATACCTGTTACGAACTCAAATTTCTAATAACATTTTCCTTCTAATAAAGGAGCTAGTTGACTTTTCACTGAAGTTTAAAAAAAAAGGAGTAATGTTATATATAACAGATTTTCATAATATATTTTTTCACTCTTAAACACAGAGTGATAAGACTCACTATAATTAATGTATATGAGTCCACCTTGTTGGTCTAGAAATAAGTAAATGTATTGATAAAATTCGTTATACATCACATTTTCTCAACAAAAATTAGTTGTCTTGTTATCGCTAATAAAGGAAATTATCTTGCTTTAATTTTTAAATGAATTAAGATAAGTATCCGAACTCAATTGTCTTACCTTCTAATCCATTCTTATATAAGAGTAACTCCAACGCGGGGTGCCATTCAAGGTGCCAAATCCATAACCACCGAAATGGCACCCCAAACTCAAAACTTTTCACTCCAACGGACGTGGTATCTGCTATTGCAAAATAGCACTCAATGGTCTGAAGTGCCATTTTTACAAACTTTGGAAAAAAGAAAAGGGAGAGGTGTCATTCGACGGTTGAGGCTATTTATATTTTTACTGTTACAACGGCTACTATTTCAACGGCTTCATTTCAACAAAGAATTTTATAAATACAGGAAAAAAAACTTACCAAAATTCAGAAAATACAGGTGGTTTGTTATTTTTTAAATTGATTTTTTAATTAAATTATTTTTTGTAATTTAAATTGAGTTTTTTATTTTTTATTTGTTTTTTAAGTTATGATTTTTTTGTTAATTTAGGATGATTTTATTTATTTAACTAATTTTTATAATTAAATAACTTTTTTAATTTAGTTAATTGTTAGACTTTAAATTGATTTTTTAAATTAAATTAATTTTTGAAATTTAATTTAAAAAATTAATTTAAATCAAACCGTTATGAAAAACTATATCTGTTAAAATATAACCGTTAAGTTTAATTACATTTTTTATTAAAAAAATATTAAAATATTAAAATGACACCCCATTTTAACACTTATTATTAGAACAGATTTATAATTCCAATAAGAGGTGGGATCCATATGGAACTTATATGAGATTCATTGGTAGGACTCTTATGAAATGACATTTTACAAGATAAGACAATTGAAATGAAATGTCTATTATTAATAATATTATTATTATTCCAACTATGTATATTAAATTTTGTATTACAAATGATGTGATATTATAATATTCACAGTATATTAAATCATCTAATTATATATTATGACACAATGATAAATTATTACATCACTAGCACTTTAGTTGAGAAAAAATTTGAGAAACACACTATTTTATTTATTTATTTACTTTTGGGTAAGTGAGAAGTACAACATTACTTGTAACTAAAAGATACTTACAAAAAAATAAATTAATTTAAAAATAACATAAAAGTGCCCCTAACCAGATTTCCTAATTAATTAATAAATGCATCACGGGCTAACTTTCATTAACTATCCGTCTTTCAATAGACTATTGTATGGACTCAAAGCACTACCCCTGCTTTCTCATCATCGCTCTTGTTTACATATAACAATATGGGCTCCCACACACACACACACACACACACACTTTTGTACTAGAAAAAAACCCAAAAGAATGGAGAAATAAATAATGTTATAGAAAATTTTGTTGGTAAAAAGAAAAAATGGTTGTAAAAACAAAATTTGCAACAAAATTGGGAGTACGTAACTGAAAATATTGGCAAAAGGAGGAGTCATTTTGCTATTAATTACAACATATAACGGTTCATGTGTTAGTAAGTTATTAATTATCTTCAGTCCCGTAAAGAGTATTGGAAGAAATAAATTGAAGACGGATTTAATATTTGATACAAATTAGTTACTCTTATTTGTTATTATAAGCTTGTTATTAAAAATACGAGCATGCCATAAATGGCTCGAATATCTTTGCTTTTTTTTTTTTTATTTTCTAAACGGTTAGTTAAGGGTTATTCTGTGTCAGCTTATGCATAACAAATTAAGTCTCATTCTTTGTAACAGTCTGACTTACCCTTTAAGTTTTAGTTGTCAACGATCGGCACAGAGGAAACTTGAATTCGAGATGCTTGAATTTTATCTTCAACGTCTTTACCGTTTGGCTACAACTCCGAGTGGTGAATATCTCTGCTTCTTAATCTCCATATTTTTGTGAATGTCAAAACTAAATTCCCCATAGAAATAGGTAACATAACTTAAAGTTCATTATCCAAGTGATGAAGAAATTTTTGTAATTTACAATCCTTTTAAATTTTGTCAATTATTAAATATTTAGACAAAGTTTTTGTTTTTGTACATAGGTTATGGAGCAAATTTCTCATGGGATGTAGAATATGCCAGATATGAATGCATTAATAAGGTCATATAACAAGAAGTATAGAGTTTTCAAAGAGATGAATCATGCGTTGACAAAAAAGAGAGTGGCAGTAATACTAATCTATGCAATGGACTAATTCCTGTTTTTTTTATGTTCAAAATGTTGTCTCAGACAGCTTGAAAATGGCAACTCATTATGAAAAAAACCAAATATTGCAGCTAATTAAATCAACCTTACAAGTCTATTAATAAATATGTTTACCATTTCCCATATCTAATTAATTGGGCATGATGACAAAAAGTTAGCAACGCAAAAAAATTTCATTGATAATATTTAAGTATTTATATATATATATATATATATATATATATATATATGAACACAAAATGCACATTGAAATATGAATAATAATAACACTATGCTACCATATTACTAGAATTTTTTTTTTCTTCCGCTAATAGTGATCGGGTTAATTCATGAAACATATTCTTAAGATGTAAATTAACTGTACAAAATGAACATGTTCCTTCCCATTATAATTAGGTTAATGAAAACAGTAGGTGAAAAAAAGGGATTAATGTTAGTCATAAGTATATTTATGGATATAATTGTGTGGAAAAGCAGCTTGAAACAACCGACAGACAAGGAGAAGCATGCATAGTTTTCTTCGCTTGGAATTGAAGGGACATGAATAGGTTGGCAGTTAGAACTACTCTTTCTTTTCTCTCTCTCTCTCTGTTTTTTACTTCATCACTGGATGGAGGAACGTAAAACACTCCTCAGTCAATCATACATCACATAATATACAAATATCTATATATAATGCATGTCATCCACCGCCGTCCGTTCATTTGTTTGACCGGCGGCGCCACCACCACCACCACAACAAAGTGGTAGAAAAAGTCTCTCACCCTCTTTCCCTCCTTCCACTTGTCACACACTCTCAACTCACACTAGTCCTCTTTTTCTCTTTCATCCACAATAAACCAAGACTCCAACTAAAAACTAGGACTAACCCTCTTTTCACCATACAACCCTGCAACAACTTCTACTACAAGAACAAACTCCATCTCGTTTTGCTTCATTCTCAATTCACCATTTTCTAATTTTCTCTCTCCTCTTTTTCTCTCTCTAGCTTCACTTGTATTCATGGCTTTCATGGTGGATCATCAAGTAAACTTTAGGCACTTCTGTAAAATTTGTAAAAAAGGGTTTATGTGTGGACGAGCTCTAGGTGGACACATGAGAGCTCATGGTATAGGAGATGAGAGCGGAAATATGGACGACGAAGATCCGGCGAGCGATTGGGAGGACAGAGGAAATGTGCCGCCAGCAAACAAGAGAATGTACGCGTTGAGGACGAACCCGAATCGATTAAAGAGTTGCCGTGTTTGTGAGAATTGTGGTATGGAGTTCTTGTCTTGGAAATCTTTCCTCGAGCATGGAAAATGCAGCTCAGAGGACGCTGAGTCGCTCGTGTCATCGCCAGAATCTGACGGCGACGACGGTGGCGGACGAAGAGGATGTGGATGGCTAAAGAGGAAGAGGACATCCAGGGCTAAAGTGGGTAGTTTCAATTTTGGATGTCCATTGACGGAGGAGGAAGACCTCGCGAAGTGCCTAATAATGCTGTCAAAGGCTAGGGTTGATCCATTTGTGGCGGAGCCGGAGGAGTCTTGTGCTTCGGCAAGTAAGGAGGAGGAGCGGCGGAATCCGGTGGCCTTCGGCGCGCCGCTGGCAAGCCGTCCGGTACCTTTTGACAAAGCCAAAGGTGTTGCAAAAGGACTGTTTGAATGTAAAGCATGCAAGAAAGTGTTCAATTCCCACCAGGCATTGGGTGGACATAGAGCTAGTCACAAGAAGGTTAAAGGGTGTTTCGCAGCTCGTCTCGATCATCTTGACGATAGTCTTGCCGATGAAGATGTGATCACACAGGAGGAATTATTTGTACCATCAAAATCAACACCTAACTTTCAGTTCGACAATGGCAACAATGCTTCACTCGCCGGAGTTTCAAGAAGGAAATCGAAAGTCCATGAATGCTCAATATGTCACAGAATTTTCTCATCCGGACAAGCACTCGGTGGGCACAAGAGGTGTCACTGGCTCACTTCAAATTCACCGGAGACATCCAAGTTTCATCATATTCATGAACAAATGGAAAACATCCATGAAAGACGACCCAAGTTGAGAAAATCTGAGAGGCTTGATCTCAACCTCCCGGCACCGGCCGATGATATGACAGGAATCCGGCGGGACCCTAAGAACACATTAAGCTTTGATGTCTCTACAGAAATAAATTTAAAATCATGGATTGATGTGGATGCAGAAGCAAAAGAGGACACCCATTGTTACTACAACCAGCATGATCAAAACAACAATGAAGAAGATGATGAAAACAACAACAACGATTCAATGCAAAATGTGGAAGATGAAGCAGACAGTAAGGTGAAGTTAGCAAAGTTAAGTGAACTGAAGGACGTGAACATAAGTGGTAGTTCATCTCCATGGTTGCAGGTTGGGATTGGTTCAACTACTGATGTGGGTGCTGACCCGTAAATACTTTTTATTAAGTGCAACACTTCCCGGTATATATTTGTTTCAAATTAAACTGTAATTACAAAATTCAACAAGCACACAATTCATTATTCTTTGTATAATATTACCACATTTTTTGCTGTTGTTTTTGTGGGTTCATAAGAACTCACATTTGTGAACCCTAATCTTATTTGAGGTAATGTTTTTATGAGAAATTATTTTATGAGTCTTTCCTCTTATTTAACGATTTTTATGATTTCAATATTTTATGAAATCGAGCTTCACATAAAACTTATTATATTACTAAGATTATGAATATATCGTCACATGCATATAACGGATTCATTAAATAATTTTATGTGACGTTACGGTAATGGTTCTAAGGCCGTGGTATTACATAAGTCTCATTATATTATCTTTGTGTTTGAACTTCTCTCAATAGGCCACACTCTAGTGTATAGGTTTAGACAACAAAATTCATTAACCAATTACATATACATTCCATAACATTTTTTTTGAAAAAAATTAATTAAAGGGATCCATTTTTTTCTTTTTTATTTGTAAACAAATAAATAATGTTCCTAACATTAGGCACATTCTTAATACAAAAGTCAAAGGCTTCGGGTTAATTAGGCTTCCTGTAAGGATCGCAAGGGCCAGTCGAAACTTTGAACATGTCCATGAATCATAATTGGGCCTGGCTGATGTTGAACACTGAATAGGCCAGCCAATTGTCTGGGCCTAGTAGCAGCTACAGGCTCTGTACAACACCAACATGCAAATAGCATTAAGATGTAGTGTTAGTTATAAGAATCGCACAACAATGATAATGTTGCAGCTTTCCAGTTATTTTAGAATACATTTGAAGTGTTTTGTATGCAATCAAAGAAATCAATGCTGTGCTCAAACATTGTTCTACCACAACTTCCATGAAATTTACAAAATAGAGCAAGTAGAAAGCAAAACAAAGCTAACTCTACGGGTTTAGTTTGGATAAAAAGATTTCAAGAATTATTATCTCGAAATTGTAAGTTCAAGTCCATGGACCTAATACTTGAAAGGTTGCAAGTTCGAATCACAGAAACCTATTATTTGAGAGATTGCAAGTTCGAGTCATCTCTGTAAGTGATATAAAAAAGGGTCTATCACAACAAAAGTTTGATGATACATTTTATGGTAATTTTAAGGCAAAAAGAAGAGGTGTTAGGCAAAAGATACATTTTATGTTATTTATGAACCTGAATTTAATCACCGACACAAACGTTGACTTCATAAAATTGGTTAGCAAAGAAAAGGTGATGAACATAGTGCTCCATTTCAGCTAGTAGCATCTCTTATCAACACCTAACAACCACTTTACTTCCTCCAAAAACACTTGAATACTTGGTAACCAACATTCCATTATATATTTTCTAAACTACCCACTTGCTCAATCACCTTGACACACCCTTAAAGGGGATCTTACTGTTTAATTCAATTTCTTAGGCTAAATCATTAAGCATCCAAAAGATATATATATATATATATATATATATATATAGATATAGAAGAGAGAGTTTTTTTTTTCGAACGGAAATATTATCTATTTACAAGTGTACAATTTCACAAACAAATCCAATCCATTGCTAAAAAGAACAACCATAACTATATATATCACTTACAAGCCTAGTTCAGAGTTGGAAAAATAAACATATAACCACTGGAATCTTCGGCATATAGAGATAGAGTTTAGTGGGTTCTTGTATATATATTTGCTTTAAAGACAAAGGCCAGCAAACGGTGGTAGCTCTCCTTGTCTCCCAATTAGAACCTCCCAACTATACGCCTACCATTAATTAAAAGTTTGACTTAGAAAGTAATTAAAGTAATTCATTATTTCAAGTGTGGATTGTCTCTATTTCAACTAAAATAGTCACTTCCAATTCTCTCATGAACAAGTGAGGTCTAACTATCAAAATTATACTCCCTCCGTCCTATTTTAAGAATCTTTTATCACTATTCATTTTAAGAGTTTCATTTGAAATGTTAACGTACTTTTAAGTTATACATTTTTAAAACTACCCTTTATTACACCTAATGTGAACATGATTTACAATCAAATGAAGGTAATATGAAAAATTTAAATAGTTTCAAAATAATAAAACAATACTTTCAAAAAAGTTAGAATGTCCAAAAGAGACTATCATTTTGAAACGGATGGAGTAATATTTTTTTATATATTGAGAGTACGGTCCCACTTATTCTTAAGAGAAATGAAAATTGTCCATTTCAACCGAACTATCAAACAAAACTTAGTCAAAGTTGTATAATTACAGTCCTCTTATAAAAATATGAATATTTGGGAGAGGGGTGATTCCTAATTTTTATAAAAAAATTTCTATAAAAAAAGGGGTAAAAAATAAAATTTCTAAAATTTTGGGAGGGGCCACATCCCCGCTTCCCAGCATCTTCTCATATCGGTCAATGTATGAATACATACATACATATACGTGTATTATATAAGTGAATATATATATATATATATATATATAATAGGAGGAAATTAATTGAGATGGAGAGAAATCTAGCAGTCGTTGATTTATTCAACCGACGACCACAAAAGATAAATATTTGAAACGCTAGACTGTTGTTAATCTAATCAATGAATTAGTTTCGCAGGTCAAATATTGAAGGGTCAGGGATTGAAAATTCTAACCCTACTCCTCTGTCAAAGAAAACTGAAAATTGATTGTTATTTCATTTAATTAAAGGAGTGGGCTTTAATACAATTTAGCTGTACGTTAATGATCCTAATAAAACAACTAAAAAAACTTGCCAAGGTCAACGTGACCTAAAGAAAAGGGTAGAGCCTGTCATATGATGTATTCTGTTCAATAGATGGAAATGTAATTAGATAGATAAGGTTTTTCTGATGACTTTAAGACTTTTGTTTTGAGATAAACTATCGTATTTTATAGATGGTAAGTAGAGCTGTAAGTGAATCGAGCTGAGTTGAGTAGTAGGTTATTTAGATTTGACTTGTTAAAATAAATAATTTTTAAATTGTGTTCAAGCTCAATTTATTAATTTCTTGAATTAATCTTAAACGAACTTCTACTCGAGCTTAGTTCAAATAACTTGATTTTTTATATAGTATTAATCTAATTATTGGCTTAATTACCGATTCAAACTCGAGCTGAACTCAATAAATTTATAAGTCTCAAAATATGTTCCGGTGTGATTTGTTTATCTCACGAATCAATCTCAAACGAGCCTTTAATCGAACAAATCACGAACCGAACTTAAATAACTTGATTTATTTTACAGCCCTATTGGTAACAGACATTTTAAAATGTTGAGTAAATAAAAGTTCAAATTAATGATTTAGGTCTTATTTGAGTGCTGCATGCACATATTTCTCACCCAATAATTTTAAATTTATTATGAATATTCAATTTTTTTTTTTGAATTATATCAAAATATTCCAAAGATTACTAATAATTCCAGTATTTCTTCCAAAGATTTTGAATTATTCCAAAATCTTATTTTACATGTTTTATACATTTTTTTAAATTTATTACATTTTTACTCAAAAACTTATCTTAACTTTTTCCAAATTATTAAAGATTTTTCGTAAATATCTTTCACATTACAAATTATTTTAATGATGAATAATTTTCGAATGTTGAATTTGTTGTTATACATCTCTTTTATTTTTATGAATGCTAAAACTTTGTGCATTGATTACGGTTTACCTTTCAGTAAAAAAAAAATTAGTCAAACTCTAATTGCTTGAATATCAAAAATAAAAAATAAAAAATACAGTCAACCTTCTAGGTTACAATTTGATAGTATTTTCAACAAGTAATTAGATTTACTGGCAATACAATAACTTACAAATGTGACCGAACTCTTATTAAAATGGTAAAATCTTCTCTTTCTACATACGCAACCTTAATTTAAAACTAAGTGCATATCCCCCTCTTCTATTAATGAACGAAAAAAAACACTTACAAAATAGAAAAGAAAATCAACTATATATATATATATATATATATATATTAAAAAATGAATGGGAGTAGTTTAGTTATGGGCATTCATTGGCCTCATCCGTGCATCATGTTATACCATTGCCAATGCCATAATCAAAAGAATCAAATGTAAACAGTAATATTATGTGTTTCATTTTACTTAATATTTTATTAAAAATTTATTGTCACGTTATTTAAAATAAAAAATTTAATATGAAAAAATTTAAGAAACATAACATTATTCTCGAATAAATTTCCTTAAAAAATTAACTGTACCCCCTTATTGGTGCTCAATTGTTGAATATAACTAATTACATTATTTCTCTCAATTCACGGTGTCTGTGCATAATGTTTTTATGCTAATTAAGGATTATTGTAAATCCACTAGGAATAAATCTCATTTCATATGCAATATTTACTAATGGAAATAAATGACATAGCAAAAGCATGGTTTGGCTGGTCGATCTGATATATATATATATATATATATATATATATATATACACACACACACACACACACACATATATATAAATCCAGCTGAGGGCCCGTTTATCATTTATAATCCTTCTCACACATGATTCATACCTATTCAATATGGTTGTTAGGGTTTGGGAGAATTTCAAAGCTAGAAATATGAAAAATATTCTTAAACCATAGAACTTGAGGAATGCCAGATGATGATACACATGATTTGGGGAGGAAAAAAATTGTTATAATTTGGGTGCTGTCGTGTAAGTCTCATGACATTCTAATCTGGATAATAGTTACACGTATATCAAAAGTAATAATAGATGTTTTATCTCTCATAATTTGCTTTGTTCTACCTCTTTAATAAATGTGTGATTCATTACTTATAGGGCCCATCGTGGGATCCATTAGTACTGGACCCTATTTTTATTAAAAAGGGGGGACCAAGATGAGATATCTATTTTTATTGACATACCAATGTTGTGTTTAAAAATTTCTTTAATTATTTTTTTTGATAAAGAGATTAACTAGTTGTTACATAGGTAACTAGGAAATGGGCCTTAGCAATTTGCCAAGAATGTCCCACTGATTTATTAACAAGCTAATATGAATTGATTGGGGAGCTGCATCTATCTTAAGAAGTTTTTAAATCACAAGATTTTTTTTTATTTTTTATTTTTTGTGCTATACCATAATGTTCATTTAAATCCTCATATGTAATTCAACTAGTTAATGTATTTCATACAACTAGTTAATGTATGAATTTAGTGTTTTAACATTACGAATAATAACACTTATCTTTTTTGTGATATCATAATTATCGGGACATCTCTTATTATTTTTAAATTGTGAGTATAATATACAAGGTAATTTAGTTTGAAGAAAAAAATTTAGTTGAAACCCTAATATCGTAAAATGATAAATTTTGTATACATACAAAATTTATGTATTGTCAGTATAATATATAGAGATCAATAAATTTAAAAAACAATTGAAAGATTCTTCTAAGTGTCAAATAACCCTGAAAAGATTACTATAATTATCTAAAATAATTAATTAAGTATAGTAGTTATCCTACCATTCTCCCTTAATCAATTTGCATAAGATCAGCACAATTCACAAAAGACTTTGAACCCATCAAGGGACAACTAGGGCTTTTTTTTTTTTTTTTATAACAAGGAACACTAAGTTAATTAGGTTAAAATCATTTTAAACCACTATGAAAAGCATGGTTTAACTTTAATTTTTTTTCCTAAAAAAAGAAATAATTTATCAATTTGAATTAATTTCTAGAACATTTATGACATCAGCCTTGATTCAACTAAAAATAGGAATGTAGGATTAAGGAGACCCAAGATATGAATGAAGATGAAGGAGACCGGGTCTACCTTTCTCCTAACAAAACGGCATTTACTTCCCTAGAAAACTCCATTCTCAATGGGAGGTTAGTTTTCCCACTCATTTCCCACCCTTCATTTTCCATTAGACATTTCAACTAAAGATCCAAAATTAAAGGCTTCATTTTCCACAATCAATTTCCTTTTCCTTTTCAAAATAATTTAAATGTTAATCTGTTAATTATACTGAATATTAACCATAAATAAAATAAAATAAAATAAAATAAAAGATAAAATCGTAAAAGAGCACCACCGGTCCGCCACTGCAGCCGGCCCGCCAAAGTTACCCGCTGGAAGGTAACAGAATCTCAATATTTAATTAATTAATTAACTGATTTGTAATCTTTATGAGGCTTAATTACATTAACTATACCAAAAAATATTGTAAAGCGAACCCTGATTTGTCTGTATATTTTCTTATGTCACAGCATGGTGAGCGTAACAAAATGTGGTCTTTCTTTAGTAAGGAACTGTTTGGTCCTCCGTTTCATGTGGTATTTTATTCTGGTTCGTCGTTACAACAAACCCAGCAGTTTTCTTGACTCGTACAAACAGACCACCCCTTTAAATTCCCATAATACCCTTCTATTAGTTCTTCATAACTAAAAAATCCTAATTAAAAATAAGAGAAAAAAATCTTGAATTCTACAATTTGCACACCATACAGCATAATCAGAATTTCACTTTTTTTTTTCCAAAATAAAAAAAATAATTAAAAAGAGAGAGAGAGAGAGAGACGGTGAAGGGCATTTTTGGAAATAGGAAGATAAAATGGAAATAAATACAGAAACGGGTAAAGCTCGCATGTTACATGTCTTTCTTTCTCCCTCCATGCATACGCTTCAATTAATTTTTTTTATTTATTGTTTTTAGCCGTTTTTAAAGAAAATTTACTGCAAATGAAATCGAAATCCAACTTTTTTGCATTTTCTATAAATTATAATTTTGTATATTTCTATGTATCTCTTGGTGGAGGAATGCTTGTTACCTACTCCTTTTAAGTTTCCACTCTCTCAAAAAAGGGAGAGAAGTCACAGAGCTTTCAGAGGTACTTAGAGAGAGAGAGAGAGACAAACGCATAGCATTTTTCTTTCTGGGTTTTCTATGGAGAAACATAGGTGTAAGCTCTGCTTGAAGAGCTTTGCTAATGGTAGAGCTTTGGGTGGACATATGAGATCTCACATGCTGAATCTGTATGTTCCACCAAAAACGGAACAACCCAGTGATCAACTCGGTGAAGAGACCGAGTCAGCTTCTTCATCTTCTTCGTCGGAGGAAGAAGAAAATGATGAGAAAGAGTTGGCTTATGGTTTGAGAGAGAATCCAAAGAGAAGCATTCGCTTGGTAGATCCTGAATTCTCATTTGCAGTAGAGGCTGGGTCGGTGGTGCTTCAAGACAGAGAAAGCGAGACTGAGTCGTCCAAGAATCCGATTCAGAGACGATCCAAACGGATTCGGAGATCGGGAATTACAGAGCATCATCAATATCATGAGCAGAAAAAAATTAAATCGAGCAAACTCAGTAAGACCGACTCGTCGTGGCCTGAACCGGAACCTATGAGTTCGATCTCGGACACCATTCCAGAGGAGGATGTTGCTTATTGTTTGATGATGTTATCCAGAGACAAGTGGAAAAGGGAAGAAGATGAACCTGACTCACCTGAACAACATGAAGCAGAACAAGTGGAGAAGGCAAAGAAATACATCGATGATCAGACTGATGACTCCGATGAGTTCAAGTACAGCAAAGGTCGAGTTCGAGGAAAGTATAAATGTGAAACATGCAAGAGAGTATTTCGATCTTATCAAGCACTTGGTGGGCACAGAGCTAGTCACAAAAAGATGAAAGTCAATCATGGCATTTCCAAGCTGGAAGCATCTGAATTCGAAACAAGAAATGCAGGTACTTCTAAAATGGTTGAAGAGAAAATACATGAATGTCCTGTTTGTTACAGAGTGTTCTCATCTGGCCAAGCCCTCGGTGGGCACAAGAGATCACATGTTATTGGTTCAACATCAACTCCTGCTAAACCTCCTGCTAAATTTGGTGAAAACATGATAGATCTTAATCTTCCTGCTCCAATTGATGATGATGATATTAGCCAAATTGAGCTTTCAGCGGTTTCTGATGCAGAATTCGTCAACCCAATCAATCAATGAATGCTTGAAGCTGAATTTCCTGCACAGCAAGATTGATTCATGGGTAAATTTTTGATCTTTTTTTGCATATCTATGGATCTAAAGTTTTATCATTATGTTTTTTGGGCAATTGGGTCAATTGGGTTTCTCTATATTCACATTATTCTCATTCATAATCTGACTGTCATAAATTTCAGTTGAATTATGTTCTGTTATTGTAACAGCTGATTTAGAACATTCATTAATAGAGAAACCATAGAAATTTATTTTAATTTATTCCATCTACATAAGACTATATATATTGTATCTATATGAATTGCTTTGTGGATGAAGAACTCAACATTGTGTTTAATGGGTTTGTGTTCACAGTTTCTTGCTGTTCTAGCTAACTGTTTTGACAATTCTAAAATTTTCTTGAATTTAAAAAAATGAATTCTTGAAAGAAGTTGATCAAGAAGCATATATTTTATTATAGAAAAGTAACTTCCACCTGTCACTACTGGCATACAGTTGGTGAAGTTGAAGCAGAAGAAGCTAAATGCTTTCTTATCTGCTCTGTTCCATATCTCTCTCTCTCCTTTTTCTCTCTCTCATCTTTTTATCTTCTCCATCTGTTTTGACTGTTTCAAGCTATACTTACAGATCTGAATACACAGGCTAGCACAGGTTAGATTGAGAGAGAAATTAATTATTTAATGACTAAAATACTTTCTATTGGAACATTTAATTTAGTAATTAAATTTTTTTTTTTTTAAAGATTTGGGAAATCTGAAAAAGATGATAGATAGAAAGTGCAAAATCCCTTGTTTTAGTGGTTTGTTTGGTTTGGCATGACCGAAGTATCCGGCTCATGCAGGCCTGCTAGTAGAAATATTTGGAAACTTTAATTAAATTCATTTAATATATAATAAATGGCATAAGACCATCTTTATTGATTTTTTTTTTTGTAATATTTTTGAATATTTTGTTAATTTGAAAAATATTTTTGCTTCCTCATTTATAACCCTTTTAGATTCTATATTTTATTGTTTAGAGATATTTGATTTTTTTATAATAACTAAAAGCATATTAGATAGTAAATGGCTTAAGACTCTCTCTCTCTCTCTCTCTCTCTCTTTGTAATTTCAGAATATTTTGTTAATTTGAAGATTCTTTTTGTTTGTCCATTTATAACCCTTTTGGGTTCTATATTTCATTTTTGGGAGATATTTGATTTTCCCCTAAAAACAAAATGAACAATGATTTAAAAACATTACTTGTTCGGAAAAATAAGATTCAAGTCTCTATAAATCTCTCATTTATTTAGCAATGTAAAATTGAAATCTTGAAATAGATTACAATTTAATTTTTGAACTAATTTGTCTCTAATTTTAATACACAAAATTAATTTCAAAGATAAAATAAAAAATTATAAATCACCACAAGTCAAAACGTGATGATGATTGATTACACAAAATTTGATGTGGTAGAAAAATATTAAGATATTAAATATTAAATGTTATGGTGAATTAAACAACAAACATGACTTAAATGTGTTATATATTTTCATAATTTTTCAACTTGCATGCTTCTTTATTGCTCATTTTTGTTTTTGCTTTTTTGGTAACCAAGTCAACTCACAACCACCGTTTTACTCTGCAAAGAAATCATACATAAAAGAAATTAAGTATCATGTATGCATTAACTGCATTTAATGGCTTATTTATCCTTCAACCCATTGGCATTGGCCTACAATTTAATGACTGAGCTTATCACTCAATTTATTATAGAGGTTGTTAGAAGGGATATTTTTCTCTAAATTCAAGTTTGCATTGCCTTTTGTGATTGGGCATTTATGCATGTGTATGTATATATGTATATATATATATATATATTAGTATGCATAGAATTTCACGCACTGAATATTATTTTAGTTTTGTTGATGGGTTAACTCTTTAGTCTACACATACTTTTCGAAATAAGTTATGAGTCAAATTAGAAACGTATGCTTGTAAGACTTATCTTCATCCCTTCAACCATTCAACTACCCCTTGGGATTAATTACACTTATATTGACTTAGTTCTGCTTTATTTTTCCAAATTTCATTGAGCATTTACATAATTTTTGAATCTATATATTGACATTAACAACACACGGAGTTTAAGAATTATATATTATTTGATATATATATATATATATGTGTGTGTGTGTGTGTGTGATGTGGCATGACTAGTGCCATGTTCAAGGATGAACTTAGTTGAATGAATTGACCATATGGTCAAATTGAAGACTTTCAAATTATTTATGTGCAATGTATATATATCACTTTTTCTGTTTACCCCCACCCCCCCCCCCCCAAAAAAAAATTTCCAATTTAT
Source organism: Nyssa sinensis (assembly GCA_008638375.1). Taxonomy (NCBI): domain Eukaryota; kingdom Viridiplantae; phylum Streptophyta; class Magnoliopsida; order Cornales; family Nyssaceae; genus Nyssa; species Nyssa sinensis. Next base: position 39,846,362 of record CM018052.1, read on the forward strand.
GAAAGAGAAATTAGTTATTTAGTTTGAAAAGTTTTAGTACGTTGAAAATGAAAGAAAATTCGGATTGACAGTTTGAAGTAATGCAACGGTTCACTTTTTACACGGTTAACGTAAATTCAATCCCCTCCACATCATTGCTTTAAAAAAAATAGAAAAAAAAAAATCGCTTGCATATCTTTGATGATATGCCTTGCTTCAGGTCAAACTTATCATACTAACATGCCTAATAAGATTCCTTTCCCACTCTTGCTCTTTACTTGAAAAGAAAAGGTTAGAAGAAAAGAGTAATAAGAACTGCAACTTGGTAAGTGCTAGAATATACCATTTCTTTTCTTCCTTTTGATACTTTTTCATTGCTCTCTACACACACACACACACATAGATATATATATATATATATGTACGTATGAGTTAATTTCCAAGTAAAAACTCCATATGATTTTAGGTTAATTTTAAAAAGTGGATGCGTCATCTTCTAGAGGAGCTTTTTGATGGCCTCATATTCCAGAGTCTTTTAATGCACATCTTCAATTCTGATCTAATCAGTGCAAACATACATTACCAAACTGTAAGAATAGTAATGGTAGGACAGGTTGGGTTGGCTGGCCTTTACAGTTAATTTGAAGGATCTGATGGGGGTGGTAGTGATGGTGGTCATGAGTCGGTGGGTCGGCTCCTGTTCCTTTATTCAAAATATTAAAAATAATATAAACCAACTGAAAGAGGTGTACTCCAGTTTGGGACATCACGTGATAATCTATTTTACATAGTATTTATCTTCTTTTATTACACCGATAAGAGTAGAATCAGATTCATACTAATTATGTGTAAGTAAATATTTGTGTCACTTAAATAAGATACTAGTTTTCTCTGCCATTTATCTTATGACCCATTAAAAAATAACATGACTCATAGACAATTTATGATAATATGCTATTTTAATAATATTATGCAATATTTATCTTTTTTTTTATACAATAATGAGAGGGGAGAATCAGATTCATGTCAATTACGTGTATAGTGAACACTTACATCACTCAAATAAGACATATGGCGTCTCTTGCACCACTCAAATAAAACCTATGACCTCTCTATCATTTATCCACTCAAATAAGACCTATGGCCTCTCCTGCACCACTCAAAGAAGACCTATGACCTCTCTGTCATTTATCTTTTCTGTTTTGATGGGGAGGAATAGGATTCAAGTCAACTACATGTAAGTGAACACTGCACTACTCAAATAAGGCCTTGGTTCTCTTTGACATTTATCTTATGATCCACTAAAAAATAATATGACTCACAAACATCACGTGACAATGCCCCTTTTTAGTAATACTCTATAATATTTATCTTTTTTTATAGAACGATGGGAGAAGAGAATCAGATTTATGCCAACTACGTGCACGGCAGCTCTTGTATAAAGCGATTAAAGCGATCGCTTTTGGCCCCACTCACAAAAAAAGTTTCAAATTTTAGATATATCTATAGTACAATTTAATTATAACTAGAAGTATAAGGTTCATAAAAGGTTAATCCTTAATTCTTACCAAAAAAATTAAAAAGGTCCCATAAATATTTTATCTAATTATATTTTATACCAAAAAAAGAAAAATTAAAAAATGGAAGTCTTAAAAACTTAACCATGCATGGCTCATAAAATTTAGTCCTTACCCAAAAAAAAAGGCCCATAAATGTTTTAATTAATTATATTTTATACCAAAAAAAATAAAAAATAAAAACTTAAGTGTCTTAAAAACGCAACAGTCACTCTACCATTATAGTATTTTCAATACAATCTATTCTCCTACTTATTATCTTTTTTACTCTCCAACCATATGAGATTCTCTCAATCTTTCTATCCCTCCCTCTCGACTCTCTCTAATTTTTAAATAAAAAATTTTAAATTTAATATTAAAAAATAAAAAGCCTCAATTAAAATTATCATTTTAGGTCTCAAAACGATAATTTATCTTTTCTTTTTTGATAGGAAAAATCAAATTCAAGTCAATTACGTGTAAGTGGACAGTTACACCACTCAAATAAGGCATTGGTTCTTTTTGTCATTTATCTTATGACCCACTAAAAAATATAATATGATCCACATACGTCACCTGACAATGTGTCACTTCAATAATGCTCGATAATATCTATTTTTTTATACGACAATGTGAGAGGAGAATCATATTCATGCTAACTACTTGTATAGTGGACACTTGCACCACTCAAATAAGGCATTTGTCTTCTTCGTCATTTATTTTATGACCCACTAAAAAATAATATGACCTACTAAAAAATATAAATCATAACATAATTAAAAATATAAATCATAACGCACACGATATTATCAGAAAAGTATACTAACAATGTGATGTATTAATTTTATTAAAGAATTTTCCATCCAAAAAAGGGTAAAGTCTTTTTGAGAGTGAGTACCCCTTCACATTCTCTAACTCAAACCTGGCCCCCAAGTGGTGGGGGAGGGGAAGTTTGAATTGAAAAGAGAAACAAACAAGACAGCCCTTCATATATTTGCTGGCCTATGACTTCAAAAAGCCCCAAAAGGAATGAGTCAACAATGTGATCTTTTACTCTTGATCACCCTTTTTTTCTTCTTCAAACTTGAAACAAAGACTACATCATCATCATTATTATCATTGAACACAAACTTCTCACTGTTACATCTTGGTCTAAAGTTATGTTTAAATCATTTATAGTGGTAGTACTAAGTGGTTTATGAAATATATTTCAATCTTATGACGTGGGGGGACCCTCATGCCAATTTGAATATTTGTGGGCATTACATAAAATGAATAGTGGATGGTAAAATTACAATTAGTACTATGGCATCATGTGATTAAAGTTAATTGTCCAAAGACTATTTTGGGTTATTATCAGCTATGATCTTGAGTGGCATATCCTGTCATTTTAAAGTGAGAGGCGCAGAATTGAAGTTCTGGTTGGAACATGAGTGTTTGTGTGTAATGAATAAAATAAAAAATAAAAAATTATGGTTCTTCTGATGTCAAAACCTTTAAATTATTATTCGAACAAGAAAATACGCAATTCTTGAATTTTTTTTTTTGCAACAACTTGAGATTATCACTCATAATAAATTAGTAATATCTACAATTCATGAATTTCTTGCATAAATTGTGAGGTAATTGGAATATATGTCTGACTGATGTACATACTCTTAAGTCTCTTATGTGCTTGCCAATTTTAATGGAAAATAGCTTGAGTAATGCACTTGAGTCTTCAGCTAGCAGAGAAAGTTCTTAAATATGAAAAAAAATAAAAAAATCCTAAGTATAGTTTAGCTAGAGAGACTCTTGCATCAAATCTTTTTAAATAGAAAACACCAAATTAAGAGGAATCTTGTTATTTTAAATTGATTCTTTACTCATTCAGTATGCAGTTTGGTAATTAATTGGGCTGTCAGTGACCTAGGGATTATCAAATGGCCTAATTTGGCTTTAGGGTTCATTATCAACCCCACCCTCCACCTAACAACTATTTCAATTATTTAGGAACCTAATATTTTGATTAGCATGATGGTAATTTTTAAAGTACTATATTTAATCATTGTTACAAATCTCTACTTAGATTAGATGAAGAGGAGAAACAAGGTTTCTTGGAAGAAAAAAAAAAACAAAGAAAGAAAGAAAATTCTTGGATTAAACAAGAGGAAGGCTTGATCCCAATAGGTTTGGTAAATGAACAAGCTATTATATTTCAGCTAATTAGCCCCTTCCTTGAAGCTATTCACCTGCCTAAGCAACTCAAATTTAAGCTATGATTTCAAGCTCAGTTGTTTGAGAGCTGGAGCATAGGCAGGCAACATGGGGCCTGGCTCAAATTTGGCTAGTGTAAAAGATGAGGCAAGTAGCAGGCAATTATTGTGACATAACAAATCAATGGACTTACCTAACATGAAACTAAAACATGACATGCAAGAAAGCCAAGTTCCTTCCTCTAAGTAGTAAGAGGCAGCGGGAGCACTAAGTGGCAGGATACCTATATTTCATCTTATGTTTCCAACCAGGGCGTAAATGAGTAAATTCGAGTCGAATAATGGGTCGTTCAAATTTGGCTCATTAAAATAAAGGAGTTTCAAATTATATTTAAGTTTGGTTTGTTAATTTGTCAAGACGATCTCGAATGAGTATCTGACCGAGTTGATTGCGAATTGAGTTCAAGTAATTTGATGTTTTTATATAGAATTATACTACATTTGGCTTAATGATCTAAGTTTAATTAAAAACTCATTAAATTAACGAACCTTAATATATGTTTAAGTTTGGATTATATATCTTGCAAGTCAAACTCAAATGAATCTCTAATCGAACCGAACCATATACTCAGCCATCAGTTAAAAAAATAAGTATTGTTGTACTTCTCAAATTTATATTTCAAATAATGTGACAGTAATATGACAACATCTATTATATCAAATTAATTATATAATTTAATATATTATCAATGTGTCAGCATCACTTAAAATGTAAAATTTCAGATAAAAATTTAGGGAGGAAAATATCATTGATAAAAAATATTGTAAAGAGTGAAAATAGATATAGGTTTACTCTCATCCAAAGATCATGAAGTCATGATGTGTCTAATTTTTTTGCCACTAACATTGTGTGCCAAGAAGTTATTAAAACAAAAATACAAGGTCAAATTGGCTTCATTTGCATTTAACGTGGCTAGAATAAAGTCCACTAAAACCCTAATAAAATTTGCATCACTACCTGACCACCATTAGAAAAAGAAAAAAGGGATCTTGATTTCTATTATATTGGAAAAAGATTTCTAATATATAAGACTATCTCTAATATTAAAAATTATTTGAGTCATATTAAAAATAAATTTTATCAGTGCTATAGCATTAAAATATTATATTTTGATATTTTTGTTACAATAATGTTATTTTTTGACAGAATAATCATTCTTTTCTCAAGTACCAAAACTTTAATGAATTTGAAATACTTTCGACTATTGGGTTGGAAGAATCTAGACTATTAATGTGAATAGCATCTGTTATTTTTCTGATTATATTTGAGAGAAGATTTTAAAAAATTAAAATATGAGACATGTAGTTTTAACATGCCATTGAGACATACGATTTTGCATCAGCTGCTATTTTATAAGTATAATGATTCTTTTGAGAACTGTGTTGGGGTTGTTCTAACCTTCTTTTTTTAAAAGTGAAACAAGATATTAGAAACCAGCTTATGCATATCCGATTAAATCTCTGAACTTTCTCTTTAAACGATGTGCGTTCTTGTGCTGGACACATGAGGTGACCCCAAGAATTACTAGCAAGGGGGTTCGATCCAAAAGAGACTGCTCTAACCTTAATGGAGTAAGTCCACAACCCTCCAACAAAAAGAGTAGAAGTAGCTTAGCAACCCTAAATAAGACTAGTCAGATAAATGCAAAAGGACAATAGCTTGGTTTGGTTGCCAAAAAGTGACTCCCCATCTTTCCGACATTTTCTTGGTAACCAAACAGCTTATCCCACACCCTTTTTCTTTTGGGAATGCATTGTTCCACACAATTAGTTTCCTTTTTTCCTTGTTTTGAGCACTCTCTTGGAATTTTATTATATTGTTGTTATGTTAGTATTCTTTTGATGCACAAGGTAGAGACATTGCCTGTGAATCACGCTACAGACACCATGATTCCATGCCCCTCCTGATAAGTTAAACACTTTGATAGCCTCAAACTACCCAAATCTCCTGCGTGCTTCACATGTGATCTCTTAAGGCAACAACCCATTACCCTTTAGAGAGATGCTTTGGACTTCACTTATCTCTTTGTCTTTTGGACTCTGAAACCATCATTGATGGCCTCACCAAATAGGCATGAATCTTTTATATATATATATATATATATATATTTATATCTCTGTGTGTGTATGTGGGAAGCATTAGAAATGGGCAACTTGTGACAACTTGTTCCATTGCTATCTAGTAGTGACCTTTTATATGGGTGCAGCTTGAATGGCTCTACCCGAATCTAATTCAAAATTATTTTGACTTGGACAATTTATTTTATAACTTGGGATGAGTTTGGACAAAAAAAAAACAATATAAGTTCAACTTCAATTCGGATTGAGTTTAAGTACAGAAGGGCATTAGAAACGAATTCAACCCAAACACGAACTCAACCTTGACCTTATATTATGTTAGGAATAAGGATTTTATATATACATTCAACTAGAATTCAACCCGAACACGAACTCAACCTTGACCTTATATTATGTTAGGAATAAGGATTTTATATATACATTTAACAAGCCTTGTACATAGAATATATATATATATATATATATATATATATATATTATATTTTGTCTAATCCAAATTTTAGAGATGTGCATCATTTTGTACTACTAATTTTACGATTATATATAAGCTTTTTAATTAAAAATAAAAATTAATTTTTTATGAACATTATTGAATTTGGTTTCAGGCTCCAGTTAACTTTTTCAAGCTCAAGATCGAGTTTGGATCAAGTTTAGACTCACTGTCTATACACTTAGGTTAGAATTGAACGTGCTTCAATTCGAGTCCAAATATACCTGAGTTGCACCCTAACTTTTTATTTATAAAAAATATTGGGAGCTGATTCTCAAAATTGTGAAGTTGTTATATTAAAAAAAAGAGGTTTGCCTCGAGGACTACAATCAAAGGCTAACTAGCCAATACATCAGCCTTTTTATAATTGATAAACATGAAAGATAAAAAAATTTATTACTTTTTAAAATTATTAATTATTAAATTTTTTTATACTTTTATTAATAAAAAATGTTTCTTATATCTATATGACTTTTAATGCAAAATAAAAAATAAAAGGATTTTATAAAAAAAATTTAATAACATTTCAGTCTTTCATAAAAATTACATGTTTTAACTTAACTTATTAAAAAAATCTTAATATTCATTTCAACTAAATAAGTGGTATTTTCTACACTTGTTGTGCCCTAACTTTTTTCACACACAATACTTTTACTCCAATCATGTAGAACTAAGGAATGTAATTATCAAGATTAGTTATAGTAATATATATATATATAAGTACATATATAATTATTTTATTTCTCTTATTATTAATATTATAAAAAAATTTGAATAAAAAGTATAAATTATTCGATAATAGAATTATTAATTATCTATCATAGAATCGAGTTATTTTTTAAAAAATTTATTAAATATTTGAAAATTTTTAAAAATTAATTATAAAAAAGTCGATCATACAACACAACGTCTCAACTCTTCGCCTTGGCCATAATTTCATTAGCTTTTTTCATCATTTTTGTTCTCATCAATGCGACAATGCTATTGTTTGTTTTTGCTGTAACCATGCTATTGTTGTTTGTAATGTTGGAATAACTCAACCATAGGAGAGAAATATATATATATATATATATATATATATATAGTCTCAGACTTCAATTTTAATTGGACAATTGGCGTCACATTTGAAATAATTTATGGCATATAAAATCCCATTTACAGGTGATTTTCCAAAGCTAATCTTGTCTGCTTCCTTTTGTTTTCAACATAAGCAAATCTTTCTCAACTGAAAGCAATTCTGAAAAAATATTTCTCTGCATTTACCAATTTTATCCTTCTTGTTTTTTTTTTTTTTTAAAAAAATTATACTTGATAGATCTTTCAAATTTGTAGGCTTGGAAGCTAATACACGACTTAACACGGATATTACTATTCAGAAAAAACAAATCAAGAAATCAATAAGTTTTTTTTTTTTTTTTTGATAACCCAGAACCGTCCTTACCAACCGCAACCTTTGGTTGCATGATTGAATTGTAAACTGAAGCCTCCACCAGCTATTGGGACATTCTTATGAGAGCCTATAAGTAACACAAGGTTATTGTCATAGGTAAGATTTAAACTCGAAAACTCGATATAGCAAGCACTTAATTACCTCCTAGTCTTCTACCACCCTAACTAACCCTCGGGATTAAGAAATTATGAAGTTTGTATTCCATAATGGAATTATTGTTTTGCTGACCAAGTATCCCATTAATAATTTTACATTGAGAATTAATTTGACTAAGTCATTCATCATGCAAATATAATATATTCAGAGACTATTGGAATATGACTCTCAAACCATTGTTTTTTTAACTTTCAACAAAGAAAAGGTCTTCAAATATGGAGGAAATAATCTTAGATAATATATAATTATAAGTGCCATATTTTTTCTTATATGATTGGTTTTGTATATGGTTAGCTTGTGGAGTTACCCCATTGTTTCATTTTATTACTGTAAAAAAATAAAAACAGCCAATGCATCAATTTTTAATATTTCAAAGCATCAATTTTTAATTAGAAAAAAGAAATGGGATATATATATATATATATGTACCAAATTAGGATGGCTGGTCAAGCTATGGTTTGTTCAACCACTAACGTTAATATGGTGCCGGTCTTGTTGTCTAACCATACTTTGACCTACTTAGCTAACATGCGCCACTACGATCCAAAGTAAAAATAATAAAACATCAAGCTATAATACATTCAACTAATTAAAGTGGGTTAGCATGATCATCTTGGGTGATATGAACAACTGAGAATTTTTTATTTTTTATTTTAATCTTTCATAGACAACAATTAAAGCAATCTTTGATTCTACAAGAGAAAAAATTACTTTCAAAGTCCTTCCAACATCCCATCTGTTGGAAAAATAGACCAGTTTTACTTTAACAATTAATCTGAAAAATAGAATTGCTTTTTGTAAAATAGAATTTGCAAAAACAGAATTAAATCTGGAAACAAAAATTGTTTTTTTATAAACCAATTTCATAGAACAGTAGACAGAATTTTTTTTTGAATCAATTGGACCAGCCTAATTAGCCATCCATTTCTTCTCCAAATCAGATGTCGTGGGTTCAAGTTTCACTTTTTACTAAGAAGATGTGATCATTTTTTTTTTTCGGCTGAGTTATTTGTCCAAGGCTTATATTATAAAAACTCTTAAGTTAGGTTATGTCTTATAAGTTAATTGAGCTGATTGTAATAGAGTTGAGTTGATTGATATGAATTATAATACCACATCACTTCTTTCAACCAAAAAAAAAAGATTTTTATTGAATAAACAGAAAATATAGAACACAAAGAATTTGATAATTCAAACCGAATTTAAAATCAGAAATGAAACTATATAACTTACCGATAGATGCAAATGAAAAGTAGTACTAAAACCATCAAGACTAGTATTTAACACTATATCTTTAAGTTTTTAAACCTCCGTTTCCTATGATACAATAATAGTATTAATATACATAAGAAGTATCACAGTCTATGTGCTAGGAGAACTAACTTGTGTTTAATTCTCTCTGACTTTATGAATGCAAAACAAAATGTGAACGATTGATTATTTGTAATTTGGGGCGGACTGGTATTTATAGAGTTATTTGTGAAGCAATCATAAATTCTAATGATTTTGAGCAACCTAATATGTGTTCTTAATTTAATCATGAAGGTAAACATATTTTTATGTGAATCTACTTTAAATAACGTGTGAGTCTCACTTTTAATTTAGTTCAAAAATAGTCAAAAATCATACTCTCAACATTCATTTTTCATGGAAACACGTCGAAATAAGATAGTCAAAACCTTTCTCTTCACATGATTGTTAGAGTTCAAGTTAGCGTGCGCACACACACTTAAAATAAGTCTCCCCTCCCCCATCGTTGTATTCACCGGAAAAAAGAAAAGCCCATTTTCCTACACCATCTAAATTATTTCACAATTATTTTCTGATGTTATGTGCACATCTTTTTTATTTTTTGGATAAATTTGTACATACATCTGTTGATGGTTCTAAATGCCAAACTTGTAAAAATATAGTAGGATGGTACTTGTATAAAAAGAATGTAATTTTTTTTATATTACACTAATGAAAGGTTTTAAATCAAATTATTGTTCAAGGCCATAAGAGATTACTTAGAAATGTCTACAACGTCAGAAATATCTTTTGTTTTTGGTTGAGAGTTGAGAGGTAAAGGGGGGAATAAGATACTCTTTTTTGTTTTCTATATTTTGTCATCTCTCTCTTTCATTCCACCATTCTGATATGGCTATATTCTCTATTATCTTTGGGATCTTCCCCTAGATTTCAACAAGAAGTGATTGAAATCACGCGAGATCTCGCCTGGATTCCTTTTTTTTATGTCCCGGAGATGAACTGTAAACGAGAACTGGATTACAAAAAAGCCAAACAGGGTCTTTACCTGTTGATTGTCTAAAGATGATAAATGAAATGTCTGTCTCACTATTTTTTTTTTTCAAGTAATTTTCACTGTTTTACAAATTTACATAAATACGACCCACTTGAACAGATAGTTGTAATTCATGAGAGAGAGAGAGAGAGAGAGAGGAGAGGGGGGCATTTTTTTTTTTATACAATGATTAGGAGTGAAGTTTATTAAGTGAGAAATCAATTTTTTAATTTAAAACTAAGGGTATGAATGAATTAAGTTAGAATCAATTTATATAATAGGGTCACACTTTTTTAAGCTAAAATCAACTTATTTATTTAATATTTAATTAATTAAGCCGGTAAAAAGTAATATAATATTACTTGATTACTCTTTCTTCTTTTCTTTCATTTTATCGTTTTATTCTTTTATTATTTTTATTATTTCTTATTTTATAATCACTTTTCAATCATTTTTACCAAACACCCAATTACTTTTCCTCATTAACTATTTGATCTCAATAGTTGCTTTGAGTGAATTAAGTTAGAATGACTTATACAGTGGGCCACACTTTTTAAGCTAAAGTAAGCTTATTTCTTTAATTCTTAATTAATTAAGCCAATGAAAAGTAATGTAATATTATTCAATTACCCTTTTTCTTTTCTTCCTTTTAATCATTTTATTCTTTCTTTTTATTATTTTTGTCATTTCGTATTTCATAATCAATTTTCAATCATTTTTACCAAACACCCAATTACTTTTACTCATTTGTTGTTTAGTCTCAATAGTTGCTCAATTCTAATAGTATTACTTATCTCCAATAATACTTTTAGACAATTCAATCAAACGGATACTAATATGTATTGTTAAAAATCAAACTAACTGAGTGGTAGACGAACTCAAAAACCATTCAAATAAAACTTTTGTCTTTGCTTAACTAAACTGGCACTAATATGTGTTATTATTAAAAATCGAATCTACACTAATTGAGTGAAAATTAGACTCTCACACTAGTCAGGTAAAATCTCGATACTTGCTCGAATATGAGTGCTGGAGTAAGATCGATTCCACCAAAAGTTTTCTCTAGTAAGTGAGAAACTTCCTCCCATTTTTTTATTTCCTACATTTATTTTCTTTCTTTTTCTATCTCTTAGAATTATATAGGGAATTTGATAGCAAGATATTGCACTTCAGTTGTACTTAAGTGGCATGGTTCAAATATTTATGGGCTTGTCACCTGTTAGGTAGGGAATAAGCGCCAGTTTGGCCCAGCGGCAAGCATCCTAGAATCGCGGCACAGAGAAAAAGCTCTTTTCCGAAACTTCACAATTGTTTCAGTTTTTGAAAACGTTCTGTCAAAGGGAGCCTAAATACATTACCCAAGCACTTATGCAGAAAAATTAGAAATATTTGACACCAGCCACAGGCCCTCTATGTTGGGCCTGTATATCTAGGCCTAAGTTCAACCCTTCCGCCAGTTTTTCATAAGTTAAATGAACTGATCCTCTGGCCCAGTTCATTACAATTACAGGATCTGCCATTCGGGTACCGGATTCTATAAGAGAATTTGAGTTGTTTTGGTGTATTATTGTAAATGGTTCAAATTTTGATTCGAATTCGATCCGTTTATTTAGATATGGTACAAAAGTTTAATCCCATGATACGAATCTAATAACTCTTTTACTTGTATAAATTAGAAAAAAATATTAAAATGAGTAAAACTATGAAAGTATAAAATTTTTAGTAAGTCTGGAGCATCACGTGATAGTGTGTTATCTCAATAATATCATGTCATGAATTTAGAGTACCATGTCATTGTATGTCTTTCTGAAGATATATATATACACACACACACACATATATATATATATATATATATATGTTCTATTCTGATTTCATGGATCGACATAGGAATAGAAAACTTTCAATAAGACAAGTCATTTTAACATAATATTAATATGAGATCACACTAAATTTTTTATTTTATGTTTTTTTGTCAGAGGGTGCTTTATGACGAACTAATTGAGGCAACACGCGGAGGGTAAAAAATCTTATTATAAGGAGTTTATATAGTTTTTCCATATGCATAGGAGATTTAAAGAAGATTCTAAGAATCATCGCCCCTCCATAATCAATGCTATCATCTTGATCACTCCAAGCATATGCTTCCTAAATATTCTATCTTTTGCTAATAAAACCCCAACTCATTTCCACTGCCTTCATTACATCCTCCCTCCAATATTGATCCTGGTTATTTTAAATTGAGTTCAAGGCCCAACCGTGGGGAAGATGTTGATGAAGAGGTTGAAGCATCAGATTCCAGAGACCTGGCCCGACAAGATTCTGTCATACAAGTATTTAAAGAAGCTTTTTCGATTAATTTCTTCAGCTCCACCGATGTTGAGTGGATCACTGGAGTATGAGAAGTTTGAAGCAGAGTTTGTCTACTTGTTGAACAATGAGATCGAGAAGTTTAACTCATTTTTCATTGAACAAGAAGAGGATTTCATTATCCGACATAAGGTAAGTTTTGATAATATTGTTGTGAGATGTTTTGTTATGACAAGTAGCCAAACAAGGATTAGTGAGGTCTAAAAACTGCAGCTGGTAAAGCAAAAAAAGGTTTTCTTAACGGTTCATTTGGATTTGAATGGAGAGAATTGGTAAGAAAAGAAAAGATTAGGGTGAAAAGATAGATAGATCTCTTGTATGAGAGAAAATTTGAGCATATTAAGGACACCTTATATTTAAAAATTAAAATTGTTTAGAAATAGTGAAATGAATCAGTAGATGGGGTTGATTTAAAGAAGTCTATTTCGGACTAATTTTGTAATTATCAAATCATCATTTATACTACAAGATGAGAGATTAAGAAAGATGAACTTAATCCAATAATGCAGGAGTTACAACAGAGGATCGAAAGGGTGATTAAAGAACTGGGGCCAGAAGGTAGTCAGCCATCGGAGACAGATTATGAAGAGGAGATGCTAAGGATTAGAAAAGATATTGTCAATTTCCATGGTGAAATGGTGCTCTTAATGAACTATAGCAACAACACTTACACAGGTATTATCCATCATGTTGAAGCTTCCTCTACATTTGAATGTTTATGAACTGATCCCCAAAATTGTGGCCATATATTATAGGATCAAAAACTTCACACGTCATGGTCCACGCACTCTCAATGGGTCTTGTTTTGATAGATTTCTGGGAGTATTGAAAACATTTCAAATCCCGTTTCAAAATAAATAAAACTTATCATTCCATCATGATCAAAGCTAACACTATGTTTGGATGGAAAGAAAGGGAAGGAAAAGATAATGAAGGAGAGCTTATATCATGTTTGTTTTAAAAATTAGGATGGAAAAGGAGGGAAAGGGAGGGAGAGCTTAACCCTCGTTTTAGTAATTTTGTTATCCCTCTAAAAGTGGACGGAAACGGAGGGAAATGAAAGAAAGATTTAATAAATTTTTGATAATACTACTATTACCCTTAAAATTATAAAAACTAAAATAAAAATGACATTTCTATCCTAGGACATAATAGTAAAATAATATAAAATCATTTCCTTTCTTTTCTCTCCATTATCATTCCCAAACAAGATAATAGTCTTTACTTTCCTTTCCTTTCATTAGTTATCCAAACATGAAGGAAGGATTACCCTCTCCTCTCCTCTCCTCTCCTCTTCTTTCCTTTCTCTCATAACTAATACTATCATTTCCTTTCCTTTCCCTCCTAGTTATCCAAACGAACTGTAAGTTTTGATCAAATTTTTTTGTTTAGACCTTCAATTAGACTTTTTTCTTTTTACCATATATAATAAGTTTTAAATTTATAATTATTTTGTCTAGAAAATTCGAAATGTAATTTCGTTTGCCAATATCTTTTCCTCATTCTTCCTAATTCTAGTTTTTCAAAAAAAAAATTAATTTTTATTTTTTTTGAATTTTTTTATTTTCTAAATTTCTTAGTTCTTAATTGTAATAGGTTTAATATAGAAAGTCTACATTGAACTACTACACGTGCGCCTGCTAAAGAAAAAGGGTTACGGAGATGAATGTTTGTACATCGAGACTAAGTTGGTGGCCAATGAGAATTGTACTTTGCTAACCAAGCACCCCTTAACTATTAAGGAGGTTAATTGAACAAATCACACTTTTACCACTAAACTGTTGGGAGTTTCTTGACTTTTTTTAAATATGATGTATTCAGTTATTAATGTATAATTTATTAATAATATTTTAATTTTAAAATTATAAAAAAATTATTTTATTGTATATTTCAGTGTTATTTGACTTCCAAAAACCTCAATTTTTATTCATTTTTTGTGCTGCGTTATGTTTCCAAAGAACCACCGTAGTTTTGGTGTCTTTTTAGTCAATAGAAAATCAGATTCACTTTAAAAATATGAACTGTGGGATTTCCAGTATTGACTAAGATATTGAAGAAATATGAGAAACGAACTGGTCGATTGTTGCGGTTGCCCTCCATTCAGAAGGTGTTGCAGCAGCCTTTCTTTACAACTGAACTCATTTCAAAGCTTGTCAAAGAATGTGAAAGCACCATTGATGCTATCTTCCCCGTTGCTGGTGAGGAATTACAGTTGCTGGTGAAGGAATTTTCAGGACGAAAGTTGCTGCTCTACTGACCATGCAAGAAATTAAAAGAGGCACCTTATATTAGCATTGCTGCTTCCAAAAAAGATACATATTCGGGACTATCTCCATTGTGTGGGAACCACAGTTTTCCAAAGATATTCAAGAGTGTTGAGTGGATATTATAGATTTTTCTTTTATTTATTATCTATTTATTCCATTTTGGAGGTTTTATGATGTTTTCATGTTGTGTGATTGTCGTTTTAATGTGTGGCATGAGAGGGTGCCTTGTGATGGAAAACTAACTGAGGCAACAAGTGCAGGATGAAATATCATATTATAAGGAGTTTCCTAGACATGGGCATTTAACTTCCCTTGGATAGGCATCTAAGCAAATTAAAGTGCATTTCAATGGCCCTTGGAAAGGCATCTAGCGAGTTAAAGTGCCTTTCAATGTCCCTTGGAAAGAAGATGGTTGTGGACTCAAATTACATGAACTTTATGGTGAAATCCGATAGTTCAATTGCTATCAACCTGCTCACCAAGAAAGATATCCAAGATCATATTTATGAGGTACTAATTGAGGATTGCAGACACTATTCTAATCAATTGGATAGCTATTCTTTTGTTCACATTTTCAAAGAAGAAAATTTTAAGCAGACTTCTTCAAAAATTGAATTATTAGCTTCTTGCATACATGGCCGCAATGAGAGTGTCTCATTAAGAACTCTCCTTGATGTTCCGGCCTCTTGTTTCCTTCTTTTGTTTGTTTCAATTTCATGTTCACTGGAAAAAAAGGACCAATTATTGGATGTTGTCCTGACATCATGCTTCCAAAACTTAGGTTGAATGGCACATCTATAATAATATAGTGGACGTATACATATAACTTATTATTTGACTAATAGAGTCATTATAATTAATTTTTCAGAGTTTAAATGGACAAATGGAAGTGTGAATATGTATTTTTTTTTAAATTTATTTATTTTAATGAGTTACGTTTTTTAATTTACTGTCCATCACTTCATGGTACAATTTAAACGGGCAAACACAAACCCAATTCAAACACTTTAGAATGCCTTCAAAAAAGTCAAACTCGATATAAACTAAGATTAGTTTCAAGTTAAGATTGTAAACTTGACCCTAGCTCAAGCCCAAATTCAATATTTTTATACATTAATTATCTATAATTAAATTAGTAGAAATTCCTTACAAACATTACTATTTACATCCTTATAATTTTAAATACTTGTAAATCTTTAACATTTTTTTAAAATTAAATTATGTTAAATGAATTATTTTTAACGGGTTTTAGTTTCTTTTAGAAGGAAAAATTATTAAAAATTTTATTGCATAATTAAAAATAGGAGAAACGATAATAATTTATTAAAAAATGTAAAAAAAAATTTAAAATTTAAAATTAATAATTAAACTCAATTTGAACCCAATACTAATAAATTTAATTTAGATTGAGCAATTCAAGTTCAACGTCGGACACAAATTAATTGTTTTAGAACTTCCACCAGATTGGGACACGACAAAATCCACCACTTCTCTTTTTCACAAATTTTTATATGAATCAATAAACATGTCAAGCAAATAAAAATAATTTTTTTATCTTCAAAAAAAAAAAATATATATATATATATATACGTATCTATTTAATTAACAGATTCAATGCTTGGTCAATGAACCAGTCCCCTTATAAAACCTCACCCTCCTTCACATAGGTTGGCATATTTTCATTTCAATTAGAATGAACATCTTTATTTTTCTTAAAAATAAATTAAAATAATTATCAAAATTTTAAAAATATTACAATTTTAACATTTGTCGAGCAGCTTGTTTGCTCCATTTCACTTGAAAGAAAGACATCCCAATTCCCTCCACCTTATCTCGACCAATATCTTCCCTAGCCGACTCTGACCACCCTGCCCGCAACCTCACTCTCCTCCCCCGCCGCCTACAACGCCCTCTCTACCTCAATTTCTTCCCCAGTCTCCGGGTCCGGCGACGACTCCCTCTGCCAGTGTCTCTACGACACCTACCAGTCCTCCGACCTCGACCTCGACCTGCGCGTCGTCGTCCTCTCCTTCATCCCCCTCCTCTCTGGCATTTAACTCTCTCGCATCCACCCTCTGATTCACCCACGGCTCCCTCCCTTGTCGGCTTCGAAGCTGTCCTGTTTTCTCTCTCTACGCGTCGGAGACCAAATCCCGCGCTGGCAAACCCA
Source organism: Nyssa sinensis (assembly GCA_008638375.1). Taxonomy (NCBI): domain Eukaryota; kingdom Viridiplantae; phylum Streptophyta; class Magnoliopsida; order Cornales; family Nyssaceae; genus Nyssa; species Nyssa sinensis. The sequence continues at coordinate 39,863,418 of CM018052.1, forward strand.
TTCTCGTATCAATTCCCGATTTTTCTCAACCCTCTCTCTATCACACCCCCTCCGAGCAAGTTTTATTTGTGCATTTCATAATCCTCTCTCTCTTTCGGTAATGAGTTGAGGGAGACTATTCTTGTAATGGCACAGGTCGCACATCACTCGTTGCTAATTCCCTCACCATTCACGCTGCCTTCACTTCCCAAGGGCACGAGTGCCCCTAATTCTCTGCATTTACCTTCTACAATTCGTAATTGTAATGGTTCTCAAATAAGGTCACTGTCCTCAGATGAGATTCCTCCGAATGCCCTTCGCCGGAAGTGTGACCCCAAGTGGCGTGGAGGCTTCAGTCTTGGGGTAGACTTGGGAATGTCTCGCACAGGTCTCGCCCTTAGCAAAGGCTTCTCTATCCGTCCCCTAACGGTATCTATAACTGCCTCAAATTCCCCCCTCTCTCTCCTTCTCTCTCTGCACTCTCTCTCTCTCTCTCTCTCTCTCTCTCTCTCTCTCTCTCTCTCTCTCTCTCTCTCTCTCTCTCTCTCTCTCTCTCTCTCTCTTTCTGATAGCTGGTGCCCTAGGTTCTGGAGTTGCGAGGCCAAAAGCTTGAACTTCGACTTCTTGAGATTGCTCAGCGACAGGTACGACTCTTCCAATCATCCACACACGTATATATAATGTGTGTATATATATAGATGTGAATTTTCATGAAATACTAATGAAAATTAGTTAATTTCGTGATTAACATACTAAATTTGATTCTTTTTTGTTACTTCTGTTAATCTATTTACTTATGGTTTCATAAAATGGGTTGATGGAAATATAGGAGGTTGATGAGTTTATAATTGGGCTTCCTAAATCTCATGATGGTAATGAGACACCCCAGTCAAACAAAGTTCGTAGCATTGCAGGAAGGCTTGCCATTCGAGCTGCAGAGAGGTAATTATACCATTACAACTCATACTTTATTTACATTCTTCTCAGTTTTTTTTTTTTTTTCAGCTGTCATGTAATTGTTGTTGTTTTCAACTTGGCCAGAAACGGACTATTCCTCCATAATGCAATCCTAGCTTACATTTTAAGAATTTTGCAAAATTTGTTAACATTCAATGAGGGTAACCAATCTGCTTGGAAATTCAACATTTACTTGTCTGTTGTTTCTAAGTTTACTTACTTAAGACTCAAGAGTTTGAAAGAGAGAAAAATAAAATAATATTCAATATTTACTTTCCCTAATGAATCCATATAAATTTGTTTTCACACGATTGTCCTCCAATGTCACATGGGTACCTCAAGCACACGACACATTGAATCAAATGTGTAGACACTAGACACTGTCATTGTACCACCTGATGCATAGCTGTGATTGAATACAGAACGTTAACAAAATTATTCTTATTTATTATAATTATTATATTTTTTGGTGGTTAATGCCTCATTTTTTACGAACTACTCCAATATCTCTAACTTGAAATGGCATAAAATGAACTTGTATTATTAATTTAATATGCTCTATGAAACGCACTCACTACAAGTTGCATTTTGTATATTTTAATTTACAAATTGGTGTTTATGTGAAGAGGATATGGATGTACTTCCACAATACGAGTCTAAACATAAAGATGAATACACTACAAAATTTCAACATATAAGAATAATAAACTCACCCGAGGAAAACTAGACCACAGAGCTTTAATTATGTGTCATATTTATCTTCCCCTTACAAAACATCTTTGTTTAACCTCTTGCAGTAGGCATGATTTTGGCCAACTATGCTAGAATGACTGGCATACGTTTTATTGGGTCGGGGATTAAATTATATAGTATATTTTTTGTGTTTGATATATTATGATATGCTTGAATACCTTCGTTTATTTTTCTACTTTGTGAAGGATACCATGCATGCAAATATCACCTGACATCTGCTAAATGCTTATCTGCAGTATATTTCTTAGTTTCTCTTGTATGTTTGTCTTGCTTCTCTCAATGTTTAGGGAAATCATTGCAAGCTTTAGAATTTAGTTCAATGATCTCAGTTTCTGCATTCAGGGGTTGGAGGGTGTACCTACAGGATGAACATGGGACGTCAACTGATGCCATGAGCCTCATGATTGAGATGTACGTATTTTCTGTAATGCATATAAGATATCCTAGTTAGATCAGTCAATTTTTTTCCTTATGAAGTTTGAGTAAACAAGTTGGTGGGGGTAACAGAGGGGGACCGGGCAAAAGTCCCCTGGAAGGGGGCGCCGGAGAAGGTGAGAGCCCCGTCGTGCCCGGACCCTGTCGCACCACGAGGCGATGTCTACAAGTCGGGTTGTTTGGGAATGCAGCCCCGATCGGGCAGTAAATTCCTTCCAAGGCTAAATACGGGCAAGAGACCGATAGTAAACAAGTACCGCGAGGCAAAGATGTAAAGGACTTTGAAAAAAGAGTCAAAGAGTGCTTGAAATTGTTGAGGGAAGCGGATGGGGGGCGGCGATGCGCCCTGGTCAGATGTGGAACGGTGACAAGCCGGTCCGCCGATTGACTCGGGGCGTGGACCGATGCAGATTGGGGGGGCGGCCAAAGCCCGGGCTGTTGATATGCTCGCAGAGATGACGTTGCTTTGATTGTGGCGGGCAACGCGTGCCTCTTGGCTTACCTCGCAGCATCGGCCTGTGGGCACCCCATTTGGTTCGTCTTGAAACACGAACGAAGGAGTATGACATGTGTGCGAGTCAACGAGAAAGTAAACCCGTAAGGTGCAAGGAAGTTCATTGGCGGGATCCCCCCGTGGGTTGCACCGCCAACCGACCTTGATCTTCTGAGAAGGGTTCAAGTGAAAGCATGCATCTTCATGCTCACTATAATGAATTAGCACTATTTCATTTATAGGAATAATGAATGAGACTGATTAGTGGTAATATCAGAACTCATGAGGCCTGTTTTCAGTTCATGAAAAATATAATGAAATGATTGAGCCCTAAAAAACGTGAGCGCCCAAAACTCTAAAGTTTTTACTCTTCAAACTATGTCTTTTGAAGCATTAAGAATTTAGCTTATATGAAAGAGCTTACGAACTTTAATATCATCAATATCAATGTAGTTAGAGGCAAAAGGTGCATACGTGTGGTTTTAGGCGATAAAGAAGCACTAGTCTGAATGAACTATGAAGTAGCACACTTATATTAGTTCATTAATTCTAAATTAAACAGTAATTTTCTAATCATAATTATTCCTCAATTGCATATAATACTAAAAAATTTTATCTAATGGATCATGTACAAACAATTCATTTACCTTTTCCCTGTGGATATTCAAAACTTTATTTCAACCCCTATCTCTTATGGAGGAGATATTTATCACATGCAAATTCTAAAATCATAGAAAACATGACGAGGTCAATCTTATAAACCCTTGACCTTGTTTTAAGTCCCATTCTCCTTCCTTTTTGGAGATTGCCAACATGGAGGGCCTTTTGCATTCTTTTGTACCATGTAAAGATTGTGCAGACAAAAGTGCCCCCACTTTTAGAAGTGACAAGACCACATGTGGCCATTTTAGTAAAACAATTTAAGAAGAGGTACCCTCAGTGCCTGTTGCCTCAGATGGTCGAAGTGATGCCTCAATGAACTTGCTTCGCTTGGGCCGTTACAAGGTGATATGCCCAATCCTCACCTCACCTTATTGCAAAAGCATGCTCTGGAATGCTTTTGAATGCACTGACCAGGATTTCTTCATAATCCTTGTGCTTGCGAAGACATGGGGAACGAATTGTGAGCTTAGTTGGGTTGGCTGCAGTGCTTCTCACCAGTCGAATGGAGAATAGTGGCATCAATGATTAAAGCATAATACATTAAATAACCGACCATTGTCTGTTAGCTTGAATAATATCTCCTGCCACTCCCAACCGGGTGCAGGCTTCAAGTCCTGGTTGGGATGCGGGGGTGTGTTTGTGCAGTGCTCATCTCTCTCTCCCTCCCTCCCCCCGCCCCCGTCCCCAACAAAGAAAAATGGAGAAAAGGTAACAAATCACGTGCAAATTACTATTTATATTATTACTTTATTGTTACTGATAAAATATATATATTATTGCTTTATTGCATGTATATTGTCATTTAAATTGTTGTTATTGAGGCAGTACACATAGCATGCCAAGTAATTAAATAAGATCCAACTCTACAAATTCAAATATGGCAAAATCGTCCCTTGAAGAGACCTGTGGTTGTGTGTTCTTATAGATAAATTGTCTGAAAACTCTTCAGGGGCCTCAACAAGTCTGCTCGTAAAGGGAGAATAGATGCCTATGCTGCCATGGTATGCAATGAGTTGTATCAGTCATTTTGTTTACCTTTCTTAACGGCCAATGTATGCACTCCTGTTTATTTATGCTTGTGCTCCGCACTGATGTCTATTCGAATCCTGCTTATCTTGGAATGCAACACAAAAAGGGGAGTGATGCCTAGTCTTTTTCTCAGCTCTTACCCTTTTCTGGTCCCAGATGGTGCTGGAGAGATATTTTGCCGTGTCAGGCCAGGAGACCGAACTTGTTCTGCCCAAGCAGGTGGAACTCCAAGAGAAGCTTCTAAGGAGTCCACCTAGTGATGTGGATTTTTTTCCCGAAGAATTTGATGGTTGACAATTTATTCTCGGTGCCGACACTCAGGTTCGTAAACCTTGGAAAATTTTGTGGTCTATATTTGTTCACACATGATAGATGCCAGCGAATCATCTGAGCACAGAATGAATCAGTTTAATCTATAGTGAAATGCTTATGGTCTTTGAAATGATTCCAGTGTTCTGTAAATTTTTATGGATTCTACCCTATCCATGGTCTGTCAATCTTTGCTCATTCGTCAAACTCACATTTGAAGTTAATTGCCCATTGTTTACCTTTCTTCTTTATTCAATTGAATGAGAGGCCTACCTTTTTTTTTCCTTTGAAGGTCACAATAGTAGAAATGAAGCAAAATCCTCTCAATAGAGGTCACATCTCAGTAGAGCAAGACAATTGTGAAGACAGATGGCGAGAGACTGAAATAATTGAGAATATTGATCTGGCAATATGGAACATCCAGACAAAATTGGAGACATGTTTCATACATTAGTAATGTTTTATGACACAACATTTTTGTAATACAACACACAATTATTCACATAAATGTGGGTTCCTAATTGTGTTAATTGTGCTGTAAAAATGTTGTCACAAAATATTATTCTTCATATATATTTGTCATACAATCCAAATTAACTATTTTTGAAAAGTATTTTTTTCATCATGTCATGTGAACAGTGATAAACCAGCTTCCATTTTGGCTTACCAATATTTTGTTATTCATCTTTATTAATCCACCATGTACAACTTAGAAGGCTTGAAAATCCTCGAAGAGATTTGTGCCAAGGCACGGGTTTAATATAAATGTTGGTATTCCACATTAGTTGCGGACGATGTTTATAAATTTATAAAGATAGTACAATGAACGTATAAAAACAGTGCAAGACAAATTTATTTGAAAGACATCTTTTGAATTTGATATCCGAAATGACAAATTTACGAGTGTCAAATCACAGCAGACAATACTTATTAGTAAGGGTTGGTCTACAACTTTGACATGGCAAATCTGCGACTTTAACATGGTATGTCACCAGAATAAAATTCGAGGTTCATTGATGGGTTGACAGATCAAAACAAACAATACTTCTAGGTAGAGATGAGTCCCCGCGTCTAACAATAAAACTATATACCCTAAATTTTGTTGAGTAAGTGAATGTAGACAGATGCATTAGATGTTTCCATTTAATTATGAGGAAATTCAAGCAAGGATATTTCAATGTAAGTTTTGTTGTGAGGGTTGGCAAGAGAGCTAAGTTTTGGCAAAATATTTGATGCTGGAATATCCTTCAAAGAGAGGCAATTCCAACATTAGCTTTGCTTCCAAAAAAGGAGACATAATGAGGACTATTGCTTCCAAAAAAAACGACAAATCGAGGACAATCTCCATTGTGCACTTGGAGTTGTGTGAGAACCAATCTTCCAAAGGTATTAAAGAGTGCAAGTTGGTGATTATAGATTTTTTTACACTTCTACTTGGCTTTCACGGGCGAAATGGGAGGAGAGAACTTTTAAAAAGAAGTGTGACTGTCATTCTTATGTCGTATTAATATGTATTTTACGTAAAATTTTTCATAAATATCATATTAAAATGATCGTTACACGAAGAATTAATTAAGACAATATGTGCAAGACGAAAAGTCGTACTATAAAAAATTTTCTAAACATGAACATTTAAGTTTCCTTGAATAGACATCTAGTAAGTTAAAATGCATTCGAGTAGGATTAATTATGACAACAGAAAAAAAACAAACTATAAGAAATTTCCTGAATATGGACATTTAAGTTCCCTTGGAAAGCCATCTAATGAGTTAAAATGCATTCCTATGTCCTTCTTCATTTGCTGTTGGGTAATGTTCAACTGAGGAAATGAAAGCATGCTCCAATGCCAAACTCTTGTGAATTTCTTAGGAGAATAAAACTCAAGCGAACAAACCCAAAGACCACAAGAAGATTCCAACCATTCAATCTTAAAGTCCAAAAAGGCTTGCTTGATTGGACGGTGAGCATTGATTATAGGCTATGTTTGGATGAACGATTTAATCGCAACTTAATATGTTTCGATATCTACCCATTGTTTATTTGATTTTGAAATTGTTTATGATAGAATTTCAAACTGTAATTATTAATTACCAATTTTGCTATTAATTCTGATTTGAATTAATTTAATAAATCTAGTTTTTTGTCTATTAAACTGGTCAAATCCTGATTATACATACTCAATTTGATACATGTTAAATACTTTTTAACAGTTCACCAAAACACCCAATTACTTAATTTAAATAATATTTTTTTTACAGTTACTTAATTCGAATGACATTTTTTCACTTCTTATCTAAACAAACACTAAGTAACAAATCTAAACTTTGGACTTAGGGAGAATAAAGTTACAAAATATAAAATTTAAGGAGTTTTTTTTTTTGTGAAATATAAAAATTTTGAAAAAATAATTTTAATTTGAAAAAATTTATAAAAATTAGAAATCAAAAATCAAAAATTTTAAAGCTTGGCCACCTAGTGTCCAGCATTGATGTGTTGGTGGGGCCAACTTGTAGAATAAAGAGCATGTCCTAGAAGTTCAAAAATTATATATTCCCTAACTTGGACTCTTCCAAATACTTTTCCCAACTCATTTTTATATAGTTTTTCCATTTCCACAGGAGATTTGAAAGAAGATTCCAAGGAATCATCCCCTTCCCAGAATCAATGCTATCACGACATGCAAAACCTAAAACAGACCATTAGATCAATGACACGTATATGGAACCCGCCCATGGCCGCCACATCAATCCACCCTTCGGACACGAACATGTCAACTTAGCCTTCCTACCACCACCTCTTCACATTACTTCATTTGCTAATTGCTAGCTTTTGGCCTCGAGTATGACTATGGTAACCGAATATGCCGCGAATTCTCTAACTTCAACGGCTCTTTTTATATCTTTTTCTAACTGCCACTTCATCACGCCAAGCATATGCTCTCTAAATATTCGATCTTTTGCTCATAAAACCCCAACTCATTTCCACTATCTTCATTACACACTCCCTCCAATCTCCATCCTGGTTTTTCAAATTCCTCACTTTAAATTTTGAATTCAACGGCCGAGAATTGCCGGTGGAGAAGATGAAGTTCGGGAAGAGATTGAAGCAACAGATTCAAGAGACCTTACCGGATTGGCGCGACAAGTTCTTATCGTACAAGGATTTGAAGAAGCTTGTTCGATTAATTTCTTCAGCTCCGCTGATGTTGAATGGATCGCTCGAGTACGAGAAGTCCGAAGCAGAGTTTGTTTATTTGTTGAACAATGAGATCGAGAAGTTCAATGCATTTTTCATGGAACAAGAAGAGGATTTCATTATCCGGCATAAGGTATGTTTTGATAATCTTGTTAGGAGAGGTTCTTGTTATGGAAGAAATAGCCAAACAAGGATTAGTGAGATCTAAAAACTGGAGCATTACCTATTAGACCAAAAGAGTTGGTTGGGTCAACTCAATTGACCCAAAACATTCAACTCAGTTAGAATTTTAGAAATGTTAACTTTACACGTCAGATATAAATAACTTTAGGTGTTGAGAAATGTGGGTCCTAATTGAAGCCCCGTTTAAGTCACTCTTATTGGATGGAGAGAGAGAGAAAAAAAAGAGAGAAAGAATAGTGTGGGTTTAGGATTTTTATTTGTGCAAAAAATGTTTAAATTAAAATTAGGTTGCCATCGAATTTATGCATTTAAGAACAAATTCGGAAATTATTTTGGTGTATAGAATAATTCGAAATTATTTGACAATCGGACGTGAAAGAATTCAGTAGTTATCAAACACGACAAGGAATAAGTCAAGTGGGAGAAACATCTTAGCCAGAATTGAGAGGTCTTTAGGGTCATTCACCTGAGATTAAAAAAAAAAAATCACGTGGAAGGGACAGAGAGTTTAATCTTAAACGAAAATCAATGTTGGCGTATCTTTGTACCAAAAGAAAATTAAAAAACATGGCAATGTTCAACGAGAATTTTGAGGAAATTTATACATACAAAACAATGATGAATTAGGGTGTTGGAAACTTTCTTTTTTTTTTGAAAAAAAAGTCCATTAACATAGTTAGACCTTAGGACTTTGACATTAATTTGGTAATTTATAATGGCTTTCTTTGTTAATAACTCATAAATCATGTGTTATAGTTTTTATCTTATAAAAGTTTATTTATAATTCTGTATTTTTCCAAGTATTAAGATAGTTGTCATGCTGAACATGGGTCTGATTAACACACTTCAACTATAAACTATAGCAAGGCTAAAATAGCACCTCAACTTGGTTGATGAAAGGACTTCATGAGAAAAGGGAAGATGATATTTATAAATCTAAACCAAAAGTCATCCTCACAGTTATTGCTTAGAGTTTAATTGTGGAGGCTTAAACATTGTAACTGGTGGAAGGCTGGCCTAGTACGCAGCCTTACTCGGTAAGTCTGTGACCTCTAAATCACAATAGAGTAATCTTACTCACTAGTTTATATTTGAAACGCTTTACAGGAAGAAAAACTAGAAATACCCATACTGCATTCTGATTAAAGTGTTCTAGAATTTACTCAAGACTTTCATTAGTGTCAATTTAAAGATACTTTATATTTAAAAAAGAAACTTGCTTAAAATAGTGCAATCAATCTGTAGAAGGGTTGAAATAAAGAAGTCTGTTTTGGACTAACTTCTTAATTATCAAATATTAATCATTACAAGATGAGAGATTAAGAAAGATGAACTTAATCCAATAATGCAGGAGTTACAACAGAGGATCGAAAGGGTGATTAACAAATTGGGACCGGAAGGTAATCAGCCATCAGAGACAGATTATGAAGAGGAGATGGCAAGGATTAGAAAAGATATTGTCAATTTCCATGGTGAAATGGTGCTGTTAATGAACTATAGCAACATTAATTACACAGGTATTATCATCAAAGCTAAAACTCTTTTCCACATGTATAAAAGGAAACAAAATACTCATGTCGAAGCTTCCTACATTTGAATGCTTACAGCACATTAGTGGCTTCTTAACAAAATATATTGCATCTTGACTGAAAATTATGAGACACTAAACTATGAATTGACCACCAAAATTACGGGAAAATATAGGATCAAAAACTTCACAGATCATGGTCCACACACTTGAGGGTCCTATTTCTAAAGAACCAGCATTGTTTTGGTGCCTTCCCATGAAATTGTTACTCAATGGAAAATCAGATTAACTTTAAAAAAAAAAATGAACTTTGGGATTTCTAGGATTGGCTAAGATTTTGAAGAAATATGACAAGCGAACCGGTGGATTGTTGCGGTTGCCCTTCATTCAGAAGGTGTTGCAGCAGCCTTTCTTTACAACAGATCTCATTTCAAAGCTTGTGAAAGAATGTGAAAGCACCATTGATGCTGTTTTCCCGGTTGCCGAGGAAGAAAAGATAGAAGGAGAAAGAGAAGGAATAACAGTTGCCGGGGAAGGAATTTTCAGGAATACAGTTGCAGCTCTACTGACCATGAAAGAGATTAGAAGAGGCAGCTCAACATATGGTCACTTTTCTCTGCCTCCTCTCAACTTGCCAGACTCTGATCTCGTTCAGTTCTTGCAACTCAACTCATCCATACCAATTCTCTGATAATGATGGAAATATATAATAACACGTATAGTTAACACAAAAGTAATTGGTGAATTATTCCTTGTTTTTAGGATAAATGCTTGAGATACATGGCAAATTATAGCTTCTTTTTTTCTTTTTCTTTTTCTCTTTTTGGGTAATGGGTGGTAAGGTAATTAGTATGTTGAGATGAGCTTCCTTTTAGATCAAGTGATTTTGTGATAATAATGAAATGATTACAAATTTTCAAATATTTTGAGTGAACTTTTCTGCTTGAGACGTGTTGCTCTCAAAGGAAAAGTTTTAAATGTTGAATGTTTCATAATAGCTCTATCCTGCAATACAAGGAAATTCATGATATTACTTAATGACGCTGCAATACAAAGAATTTCCTTTTATGATGAAATTCATGTTTCAATATTTTTAATCCCGTCTTGCATCTGAAGAGTGCAACAGATTATGATGCGACATGTTGCATGAGGATAAGAGAGAAATTCGAAATAATTTTGAATGTTGATTAGTATCGAAATAATGTTGCATTCTTATACATAAGCATAATTTTTTTTTTATAAAAAAATCAGTTTGAAACTCGATTATGATTTATTTTTTTATTTATAAAGCCAATTGTAAAATAATCATTTTTATTGGGTTGCCCTATATTTTTTCAAACCAAAATTAATTTAATAAATTTTTTGTGATTATATTAGGTAAAATAATCTAAACTAAGCATACACTTAATTTAGTGATTTTTTAAGACTTTTTTTTTATTTATTTATAGTCTACAATTCTACCTATTAAAATTTGGTCCTACTGTCATACTTAAAATATCTACACATCTTGTAAAATACACATGATTACTCATTTGGGCCCGTAGCCAACCCATGTACAGTTGGATCTGAGCCAGGCCCACATGTCCTCTTTATAGTTTTTAAAGCAGTCCAAATCCATTAGCTCGAGACCCCTAACTAATGTAAGCTCCAGAGTCCAGATTCCAAGAAAACAGTAGAAACTAATTAATTTATCAAAAATTTCGATTATATTTCCTCATACTCATATACGTCTCTCCTTCATATTCTCCATTCCTCCCTGTTTCCAATGCAACACAATAGAAGAACAAGGGAAAATAAAATTCCTTAACAGTAATTTTTTTCCCCCTACCTTCCTCGTTTTCAAGTTCATACTGAGCCTAAGAAAATCAGTAAGCTTCATACATCAAAGGAAAAGGTTTAGGGATCGTTTGATAACATTGCCGTTTTAGGATTTTTGTCTTTGTTTTCATTTTTTTGAAAACGGAAGAAAATGTTGAATGTTTCCCAATACCTCTATCCTGCACTGCAATAAAATTCATACTATTTGGAAAGCATAGTTAAGTTGTGTTTGGATAGGTGATTCTATCACTTGTTTGATCATTTTTACGATACAAATGAATTTTTGAGATAAGTGGATATTTGTCTGGACTTCTCAAAACGTTTGTTTGGACATTTTCAAAACTAAAACGAACATTTTAAAGAAATGTCAATAATTAGTTTTGGAACATTTTTCTAAACACTCATTTTCACCGCTCATCCAAACGAGTACTTAATAAACTTGAAAATACTGAACAAAATTATCATCATCCTGATAGAAAACAAAATTCTATTTTTATCGAGATGATAACAGAATTATTATTTAACATTTTTGTGTTTTATAACATAAGCTCAAGTTATTATTGAGAGGTTGTAACTTTAATATTATATCTTTTAAGTTTTAACACACATTCTATTTTATCAGGATGATAACAGAATTATTATTTAACATTTTATATTTTACAACATAAGTTCAAGTTATTATTGAGAGGCTGTAACTTTAATATTACATCTTTTAAGCTTCAACATACATGATCAAGTTGTGTCAATGTGTACACAATTTATATTATAACTGTTAGTTTTGATGGAACAAGATGGCTCTTATACCATGTTAGATTTGATTGAATAACATAAAAAAAACAAAAAAAAAAAAAAAAAAAAGAGAAGAGAGAAGGAAAAAATACAAAAGACTACATTGTATTAGACTGAAAAGTAATAATAAATGAAACAAATCATGAAATTTTAATCCTGCTACAATTATACAATACTATATATGTTAACTATTATACTTCTAACAATAACTATGAGATTTAGATTGGGAGACGATGCTGCCGGATCAAACTTCTCACCATAAACCTTATGAATATGTTGAGCACTTGGAAAATTGCATTCATAGTTCTTTGATAAAGCCATTGCCATATTTGCTGAAACCAGGCACATGCCATTATCGCCAAAAAGGAGCCCCAAATGATCCAGCTGAGCCGGTTTGGGGCTAAAACTGACACTTGCAAGGCTACAATAAAAATCGCAGAGAAAAGCCCAACTTGGTCCCAGATTTGATGAGAACGTGTTGTTGCCAAAACATGGATGCATATGGCAATGACCCAAATTGTCCTAGCCGTGGATCCCATCTCTTGGACCGTGCTCGTCAGCAATGTCGCAACCGCGATGATATCTTTAGCAGCTCTCTGACTGAAAAATGTGTGCCTTTGCCCTCTAACAAGTCTACCATAATCATCAAACACAATACATAAATAATTTTGCCAAAATGTACTTTAAACAAGGGGTTTTCATGAATAGTGCTTGGATGAGTAAGACAAAGAAAAAGAGAGGATAAGCGAGGAAAAAAACAAAAAACAATGTAATCCCACCTTCATTTTTAAATATCAAATGAAAAAAAAAAATAAAACATAATCTTCTTATCTTACTTAAAATAATAAAAATAAAAAATAAATATAAAGAATATGTATATATATATATATAATGACAATGATAGTTTGTCTAAACTCGGGGCTTCAATAATAGAGACAAAGCTATCATTGTCAAAGCTATCATTGGTTGCGAATTTGCTACCAAACTGCAAGAGAAAAAAATAACAAATTTATTGGCAGGAGAGAAAAGTGGCAATTGTGTTTTTTTTATTAAAAAATTGTGAGATTCAAATCTAATGATACACATGATTCTTTTATTTTTATATCAAAAATTTGTGAGACCTACTTATTAATTTAAAAGGTAAATTACAGTTACATTTTTTTAAGTTTATGAAATCGCACTAATTTTTTTTATTTTTCTTGAAAATATACAGATACTTTCCTTCAGTCAATTTTTTTTCTTTCAAAATGACAAAAGTATTCATTTTGTGCTTTTTTTTTCATTTTTAAGTAAATATTGATAAAAATCTTAAATTTTTTTATATAAAATAAAAATAAGTTATTTACTTTAAATTTATTTTTAAATAAAATGATAATAAAATTTTAAAATTTTTTTGAAAAAACTAGTCAAAATTGATAAAATATAAAAATAAATAAATAAAAGATATAATTTTATCATTTTAAAAAAAATGACTAAAGAAAGTATTTATATTTTATCAAATAAAGTATAAAAACTTAATATAATTATAAAAAGTTTTAAAAAAAAATAGTGTAATTTATCTTTTATATTAAATTATTAGTAAGTGGGTCTCACACATTTATATACTAATATAAAAAAATTTAAAATATATTACAATTTTAATGTAAGTGGATGGCAAATTTTTTTTTTTTTCATCCCTTGGACTGGGAGATCGTCTTACCTTTCACTAGAACCGAACTAACTGTTAAGGGGGTACCGTATATAACCGGAGCTCGACAGGACAGATACAAACGCCACTGTCCCACGTTGCTCCTTTTCCACTCTCTCGCGTAAACCAGACACATCCAAAATTCCAAAACCAGAGTAGCAATTCCAGATCTTTCTCTCTCTCCCTAAATTCTCATTTTTGTTTTGCCGGCAAATCTTACCCACTCCTACTGCCGAAATTCGAAAGCCATCCATCCGCCGGAAACCGCCGTCCGCTGAAATTTCCGTCGGCTCTCATCGATCGTCTCGGAATGAGTACCGGAGAGCTTCTCAGCATCGAACCTCAAGAGCTTCAATTTCCATGTAACTTTCTTTAATTCATTTTCTTTGTAATTTTGTAATTCTAGAAGCTTTTATTGAATGATTCGCTTTTTTATTCAGATCTGTGTTTTTGTTTTATGTGCTTCAAGTGTTCTTTACTGATTTGTGTTTTGTTTTTGGAAAGTTGAATTGAAGAAGCAGATCTCGTGTTCTCTGCAAATAACGAATAAGACCGATAACCATGTCGCTTTCAAGGTATTAATTTGATTTGTTAGACGTTTTCTATCTTTTAGAGTTTAATTGTGCCCTAGGAAAGTAGAAATATAATATTTTGATTCTTGAATTTTTGGTTTTCAGGTGAAGACGACGAACCCAAAGAAGTATTGTGTTCGGCCTAACACTGGAATTGTGTTGCCACACTCTACTTGTGATGTTATAGGTCTCTCTCTTTCTCCGTGAGTGCGTCAGTTGGGTTAATGAACTTTGTGTTTAACTATCTTGTCTTATCCGGTTTACCCTTGACTATCATCCCTGTCTCTCAATTTGGTAATTAACTGTCAAATTATGTACGGTTTAGTTACAATGCCAGCACAAAAGGAGGCTCCTCCTGATCTGCAATGCAAGGACAAGTTCCTACTCCAAAGTGTAGTCGCAGCCCCTGGGGCTACCATAAAGGATGTTACTCCAGAGATGGTAATTATATGTGTGTGTGAGATCTCACATACGAGTTTGAGGATCTAAGACTAATAGCTCAGGTTATTATTGCTTACGCAATTGTCTTATGCATTTTCTTTTCTCCTAAAAAATATAGTTGCAGCTCTACTTACCATAAAAGAGATTAGAAGAGGCAGTTCAACGTATGGTCACTTTTCTCTGCCTCGTCTCAACTTGCCAGACTCTGATCTCGTTCAGTTCTTGCAACTCAACTCATCCATACCAATTCTCTGATAGTAATGGAAATATATAATACCACGTATAGTTAACACAAAAGTAATTGGTGAATTACTCCTTGTTTTTTAGGATAAATGCTTGAGATACATGGCAAATTATAGCTTCTCTTTTTCTTTTTCTTTTTCTCTTTTTGGGTAATGGGTGGTAAGGTAATTAGCATGTTGAAAGATGAGCTTCCTTTTAGATCAAGTGATTTTGTGATAATAATGAAATAATTAC
Source organism: Nyssa sinensis (assembly GCA_008638375.1). Classification (NCBI taxonomy): domain Eukaryota; kingdom Viridiplantae; phylum Streptophyta; class Magnoliopsida; order Cornales; family Nyssaceae; genus Nyssa; species Nyssa sinensis. Next base: position 39,878,726 of record CM018052.1, read on the forward strand.
AATTTTTCAAATATTTTGAGTGAACTTTTCTGCTTGAGACGTGTTGCTCTCAAAGGAAAAGTTTTAAATGTTGAATGTTTCACAATAGCTCTATCCTACAATACAAGGAAATTCATGCTATTCTGAAAGCATACTTAATGAGGCTGCAATACAAAGAATTTCCTTTCAGGATGAAATTCATGTTTCAATATTTTTAATCCCGCACCTGAAGAGTGGAACAGATTATGATGTGACATATTGCATGTGGATAAGAGAGAAATTCGAAATAATTTTGAATGTTGATTAGTATTGAAATAATGTTACATTTTTATATATAAGCATAATTTTTTTATAAAAAAAATTCAGTTTTAAACTTGATTATGATTTTTATTATTTATAAAACCGATTGTAAAATCATCATTTTTATTGGGTTGGCCTTTATTTTTTCAGACCAAAATTAATTTAATAATTTTTTTCTGATTATATTAGGTAAAATAATCTAAACTAAGCATACACTTAATTTAGTGATTTTGTCGGCCTTTTTTATTTATAATCTACAATTCTACCTATTAAAATTTGGTCCCACTGTCATACTTAAAACATACACACATATATTGTAAAATACACATGATTACTCATTTGGGCCCGTATCCAAACCCATGTACAGTTGGATCTGAGCGAGGTCCACATGTCCTCTTTATAGTTTTCAAAGCAGGCCAAATCCATTAGCCTGAGACCCCTAGCTAATGTAAGCTCCAGAGTCCAGACTCCAAGAAAACAGCGGAAAGTAATTAATTTATCAAAAATTTCGATTGTATTTCCTCATATACATCTATCCTTCATTTTCTCCATTCCTCCCCGTTTCCAATGCAACACAACAGAAGAACAAGGGAAAATAAAATTCCATAACAGTATTTTTTTTTTCCCCTCCCTTCCTCGTTTTCAAGTTCATACTGAGCCTAAGAAAACCATTAAGCTTAATACATCAAAGGAAAAGGTTTAGGGCTCGTTTGATAACATTGCCGTTTTAGGATTTTTGTCTTTGTTTTCATTTTTTTGAAAACGGAAGAAAATGTTGAATGTTTCCCAATACCTCTATCCTGCACTACAATGAAATTCATGCTATTCGGAAAGCATACTTAAGTTGTGTTTGGATAGGCGATTCTATCACTTGTTCGATCATTTTTACGTTGCAAATGAATTTTTTGAATAAGTGGATATTTGTTTGAACTTCTCGAAACGTCTGTTTGGATATTTTTAAAATTAAAACGAACGTTTTGAAAAAAATGTCAATAATTAGTTTTGAAACATTTTTCTAAACATTCATTTTCACACACATTATCATCCAAATGAGCACTTAATAAACTTGAAAATGTTGAACAAAATTATCATCCTCTTGATAAAAAACAGAATTTTATTTTTATCGGGATGCTAACAGAATTATTATTTAACATTTTTGTGTTTTACAACATAAGCTCAAGTTATTATTGAGAGGTTGTAACTTTAATATTATATCTTTTAAGTTTTAACACACATTCTATTTTTATCAGGATGATAACGGAATTATTATCCAACATTTTGTATTTGACAACATAAGCTCAAGTTATTATTGAGAGGCCGTAACTTTAATATTACATCTTTTAAGCTTTAACACACATTTACATCCATGATCAAGCTATGTCAATGTGTACACAATTCATATTATCAAGATAACTGTTAGATTTGGTGGAACAAGATGGCTCTTATACCATGTTAGATTTGATGGAAAAAACATAAAAAAAAAAGAAATAAAGAAGAAAGAGAGAAGGGAAAAATGTATTCTGCAGAATTTTTGACCTGAGGCACGTAGTTTAAAAAATTATTTCCCGGACCCAGGTTGTTTTCAACTTATTTCCCGGACCCATGTCCTTTTGAAAAGCGTATAAATCTAAGACGCTTCTATAATTATTTTCGGCACAAAAGCGGAGGAGACTCATGCGCCTTTAAAAGGCGGAGGAGACTCATGCGCCTTTAAAAGGCGGAGGAATCTCATACGCCTTTCAAAGGCGGAGGAATCTCATACGCCTTTTAAAGGCGAAGGAAACTCCTACGCCTTTCAAAGGCGCATGAAACTCCTACGCCTTTTAAAGGCGTAGGAAACTGCTACGCTTCTCTGTGGAATATTACCTTCGATCTCAGTCGCTTTTTTACGGGATTTTCTTTCCTACGAACCAATTAGGGCTTCTTTCACCCAGCATCTTCCCCACCAGAGAGTGAGCATATCCTTTTCAGATCCAGTCGAAGAAGCTGCTTCACCGAGACCTGTTCCAGATCCTGAAGCTGCGAAGAGAGAAAAAGGCAAAGGCCAGTAGCAAAAGGTGATACTACCAAGCCTTATAGTCAGTTTTTTT